>JAJJWW010007803.1:0-92030 GCA_023531295.1 Papaver armeniacum | reverse complement strand
GCCTCGAAAGGTATGTATATTATATGGCCTACGGTAATACCGCAAGTGCACGGCGTCTATTGGAGACGCGGCAAGTACGGGTCGATCCCACAAGGAATTGTGGTGCTCTAAGGTGATCTAAGGCTTTCTTCAACTGAATCCCAGTGACATTGTGACAAACAGGTGGTAAATAAGATGTTTTGCCGATACGGCTGATATTGAAATGTGATCCTATGCTAAGGTAAACAGTGACAAAGGTATGCTTGGGTTATCAATTCTACCACTAAATTCCTAGTATGTGCTTTCAACTAAGTTAAAAGTCTTGTTCCTATAGTAGCTAAGGGCAGTGTGTCAATTCTGCCACTTAACTAAGGAGTTTCTCCATGTAAAACTTCAAATACCAGCTAAGGGTACTAACCCGAGCATTAGTTATCTAATCAAGTATAACTAATCAAAGGAATTAGCATTTAATAATTGAAACAAGAGCTGAATCACTCTCAACTCGGATTAACCTAACTACACGTCATCCATGGCTTTGGTATGCACTGTGAGAGAAAAGAGTTGAAGTGATAAAATTGAAGTTATCTAATAAAAATTAAGCATACAAGAACATTTCAACTGAGTTTAAACACAACTGTGAATTAGGGTTTCATCTCAAACCCTCACACTAAATTAAAACACAAAATTAAACCTAAATGACACTCTGGCTAATCCAGGCGTGCCTAAAATCATCTCCTACATCTTCTATTTATACATGC
Organism: Papaver armeniacum; assembly: GCA_023531295.1. Classification (NCBI taxonomy): domain Eukaryota; kingdom Viridiplantae; phylum Streptophyta; class Magnoliopsida; order Ranunculales; family Papaveraceae; genus Papaver; species Papaver armeniacum. The sequence continues at coordinate 91,293 of JAJJWW010007803.1, read as the reverse complement.
CAAGTTTCTCCCAAAATACCTAACCCTAATTCAATTAAAATAAAAATTAAATGAAATTACATCACACCCATACTTCCGACTCGCTCCCTCTTCGTCAAATCGGCTCTCCATCGACTACTCTAGCTTCCCTTTGATTTGTCAATGAAACCTAACCTATCTCTGTCTAGTTCTCTCTTAGCTCCTAGGAGAGAAGCTACAAAGGACTAGAAAGTGATGAGGTGAGGTGGTGCGGCTTGGGTTGTCGGGAGATGGTAGAGGTGGTGGTTTTGCGAGCGGCGGGGTATGGTCTGGGCGGAGGGAGAAGGGTTTGCGGAGGGTTGTTACGTGAAAGTGACGGGAGAGGAGAAGAGAAGAGAAATGAGTTTAGGGTTAGGCTTAGGGGCTTATATAGGGGCTATGGTGTTGAGCGTGTACATCGAAGATCGATGGGAATCTTTGCACCGAGCGTAGGATCTTGCGGGAGAGATCTGAACTGGTCGAGGTTGGTAGCCGGGTGCTGTTGTGATATGGTGTTGCGCGAGTGCATCAAGAGATGATGTATAGTGAGGGCAGCGACCGTAGGATGTGGATGAGAGAGATCTCAACGGTTTGGAGTGGACGGGCTCGGATCCGGCCGCGGGTTGCTCCACTCAAGCCCATGTCTTGTAGATGAGTTGCTACTTGTTGGGTTGCAACCGTTGCGCGCGCGGGCTTTGGCTTTCTCGCTCCATAGATGCTCGACTCCACTTCTTCGCTCTTTTGGCTCCTCGATTCTCCGAACTTTATTTAGTACCTAAAAATACAAAATTAATTAATACAAATATTTATTCTTAAAAACAAAGAAAACACGAGAATGCGGGATAAATATCGATTCTTGAGCACAAAAGATGAGTAAAATGCCAATAAAAAGGTGTATAAATATGCACTATTTGGCACTCATCAAATACCCCCAAACCTGAATTTTACTTGTCCTCAAGTGAAACAAAATGAAGAAATCCTAACTATACCCCTGTCGCAGTCTCTCGAATGCATTTAGCGTATGCACTAAGCCTTTAAACCCCTAGGTGTCCCTAGTGGACGAGTTGTAGTCTCGTGAGGGTTTACAAGAGGTGTACCCACAAAACCTTCTCCAACTTCGAGTGTAGAGAGTCTCAAGCATCCTAGAAGCTATGAGGACATAGAGTTTACGCATGCTAGTAACGTGTTAGAAATATCGAAGAACGCATTCTCATCCTTAAGTCTTTGAGCGAGAAGTAACCATACCATATGAAAGAATTCGGATTCGATTGTGATCATAAGTCTCAACTTCGCCTCACCATTAGGGTTTTATGATAATTGCACTCAAAAAAGATTGCTTTTTAGTCTCTCATGTGTGCGGGCGGGAATAAAGAGAGAAATCCTGCACACGTTGTAGGTAAGAAGGATAACCTTCCGAAATAAAATCTGGAGACTCCACGAAGTGTGGACAAAAAGAATCTTTTTCCATCGATGATCTCTAAGAAAGGAAATCAACCATTAGCAAGGGTGGGAGTACTCACTCACTTCTCACCCGATCGGCAATTAACATCACTCTCTCATAAGAACCATAAAAACGCCTTCAATCTTCGGTCTTGATCCTTCAATTGTTGATGATGAACTTCTAAACTTCACAAAAACTTGACAATTTTTAACTTTTCTACTCAAATTCCTTATTGTTTGGATTTTTCTTTTTAAATTCTTCTTTACCATGGTGGTAGCAAAAATAAACTACAATTTTTTTTTTTTTTTTTTTTTTTTTTTTTTTCACAATAAGTGAAAATAAAAATAAAAATAATGAAATAACTAACTCCATGGACAAAGGACTTTATCACTCAATTTTTCCACAACTTGTATTGTCTTGATTTTATAAATTTTATTAATTCTCATCCTATTTTCTTTTCTTTGTTGCACATAAACCTTGGACTATATCAATTTTTCTTTCAATATTCCGATTCTCGCTCAGGTTCTTGGATGATGTGTTTCTATGGGTCTTGTTTGATTGAGAGAGAATGATGCTAACTACAAATCGGTATTTAGAAGGAGTTTTCATCTTTAGACGTCACCCTCATGATTGACAAAAACTAGCACTCAAGAGATCAAAAGTAGTCTTTGAAAATGGTGCGAAGTTGGGTAGCTCACCATTCCTACCCGGAATTTACGTATGGTGACACACACTCTAACAGCTTTTCTAGAAAGTTGTAAAAAATTGAAGGTTGGTGCCTCACTTGATGTAAAATGGGTAGTCTCCACTATGGGTGATCACAATTCTACTACCGAATATCTAAACAAAGACCTAGTTCGCCCTCCTAGTATGGTTAAATCCAACTTTAACGCTCTAATCAACTAAGGAACCCGATTGTGTTCTCCCAAGACTTCCAAGTTCTCGTTATTTCGGTCGAGAATCTCTATGTAAACATAGCTAGAAGCATGCTAGTAACTCTAAAAACTCTAAAAGTTGGAGGTTTTTACAAAAAGAGTTTTTGAATTTTTTTTTTTTTTTTTTTTTTTTTTTTTTTTTAAATAAAAGGTAAAATAAAAGACTAAAATAAAAGACTAAAAACTCTAAATGCAAAAATATGCAAATGCACCCCCAAACCTAAATCAAACATTGTCCTCAATGTGTCAACAGATAGGAAAAATTTAAACAATCCACATACCGAGAGAACTATGCCTATAAGAGAAAAGGGAAGAGATTACCGGATGTAGGCGGGAGCAAGGTTGAGCTTCATTAATCAAGGCAAAATCCAACATTCTCAGTGGAGATCATATCGGATTAGCATAATATATGTGCAAGAAGACTCAACCGATTCAAGAAAAGAAAAATTTAACAAGTCCTACAAAAATTTATATACAAAAATTTACTAACAATCTAAAAGTTGAGGTCAACCCAAAAGATAATGTACGAAACATAGAACATGAAAATGGGCTTTGGTTTATGTGGGAATTTGGTTTATTGGGATTTGGTTTGTTTGGGATTTGGTTTAAATGGGTTTTGGTTTGTTGGGAAAATACAGCCCATTGGAACTGTGGGTTCTGCTTGGTTTAAGCCCAGGCTGTTTAGTCTAAGTGCAAATGCACAGCTCAAGTTATGCCAGAGCCCAGTTGTTGGACGGCCTAGTTAAGTGGGCTTTGTCTGCGTGTAGAGCCCAGGTAGGTGTGAAAGTGCACGGCCCAGCAGAAGGGCACAGTATGTGGGTTGAGTTTTGGTTATCTTTTTGTGGGCTCTAGCTGTTTGCAGCCCAGGTGAAAAGGCTCAGCCCAGCAGTTGTGTTAGCTTAGGTGTGCGAGGCTTCAGTTGTGTGCACACGGCCCGAGCAGATTCAAGTTAGGTGGAGGGTTTGTGTGCAAAGCTTAGGTTATGTTCGGTGAGCCCATTTGGTGTGGTCGATCACCGAACTTTGATTGTGGGCTCCGGTTTAGGCTGCAAATTTGCGGCCTGGTTCTCAAAAATTTTGCACAGCACAAGAAAACAACAAGTTCACACACAATAACACAGCTCAGGGTGCTTCAGTGAAATCAACACAGGGAGTTACTAACCTCAAGTTTGCAGCACAGTTGTCTTCCTTGGTTGGCTCAGCCTTGGTTGCACCTGTGCAGCCAAGATGGTCTGTCTTCCGCACTATGCTCACCAAGTGTAGAGGTTGCTCGGTTGCAACACAAGCACAAAGAAGATAACAAGAAGCTCAACGAAAACCCTGGGGTGGTTTAGCTTCTCCACAGGCTGACACGAAGAGGTACAAAGAAATTAGCTTGTACTGTTAGCTTGACGAAGGATTTAGTTCTTTGGGTGACGACAGGATTAAAGAGTTACACTAAGAAAATAAGCTAAGTTACAATGCGGTAAATAACTTACGAGAGGCGGTTTACAAAAATTTAAACTAATCAAAGATTGATAGACAAATGTAACATGGATATGTACAGGGGAGAGAATCAGTAAAGCTTAGCCGAAAATCGATAGGGCACGCGCCAAGTCCCCGGCAACGGCGCCAAAAACTTGGTAGGCCTGGAAAGGTGTTTCTATTTGAGCCTACGGGTAATACCGCAAGTGCACGGCGTCTATCGGAGACGCGGCAAGTACGGGTCGATCCACAGAGACGAGGGGTGCTTTGATGTGATCTAAGGGCTTTCTAAACTGAGTTTCAACTGATATGGTGTAGTGACAAGGTAACAAAAGTGTTTTTGTGCCGAAACGGCTGAGATGTAATGAAATAAACCTAAACTAAGGTAAACAGATAGTGACAATGGGGTTGCTAAGGTCTCCAAATCCACCACTAACTCCTATTGTGTGTCAACTCAGTTGAGCTTTCTTGTCCTGTGACTGATAATGGCAGGGTGTCAAATCCACCATCTATCTAAGGGGTTTCTCCATGTAAAGCTTCAAATAACAAACAGGGTACTAACCCGAGCATTAGTTATCTAATCAAGTATAACTAATCAAAGGAATTAGCATTTGTGTCTAATGCTTGGTGAAGCCTAGCCAATGCAAATTTAAGCCTAACTACAATGCATACATGATATGCACCGTGAGAGTAAAGCAATGGAAAGCTAAAATTGAAGTTGTCTCGATATAATTTAGCACTCAAGAATAGTTCAACAGAATTTAACACAACATGGAAATTAGGGTTTCAATGAAACCCTAGCAAATTAAACTAAAACAACAAATAACAACAATTAAATCTAATTGACAGCACTGGCTAATCCAGGCGTGTCTGAAAACATGTTCTTCACTCTCTATTTATACATGCACTGACCCAAAATTCCCAAACCCTAATTTAATATTAAAATAGAAATTTAATGAAAATAAATTGAACCCATACTCTGATTCGCGTGTGAATCGAGCTTTCCTCTGCTCCTCTAGCTCGAGACATCCTACCCTTGATTTGTTGTAACCCTAGTTTCGATTGTCTTAACCTAGCTTCTAAGGAAGAAGCTGCGATGGAGACAAGTCAAAACGAGGGTGGCGGAGTAGGTGGTTGTGTTGTGTCGGGAGATGATGGAGTTGGTGGTGTAGGTGGTCACGGCGGGGAGACGGTGGCGGAGATGGCCTGGGGGATGGGATGGTAAGGTTGCGAGGTAGGGGAGAAGAAAGAGAGAGATGGAGAGAAATGGGTTGGTTCGATTAGGGTATAGGGTGTGGGTCTCTTTCTTTGTGAAGCGGGTGCATCGTTGTTTGATGAGAACGCCGCACCGAGCGTTGGATGAAGAGCGGTGAAATCTGAACGGCTCATGGATGTAGACGGTTTTGGAGAGATCTGCGGTGTTGCACGGAGCATCAAGAGATGATGTATAGTGATGGAGCGACCGTTGGATGTAGCCGAGGGAGATCTCAATGGCTCGGAGTGAGCGGGCTCGGATCCGGGTCATGGGTAGCTCTAGCCCAAGTCTTCCTTGTTGGGTTGCAACCGATTTGCGCGCGGGCTTTGGCTATCTTGCTCCATAGATGTTTGACTTCAATTCTTCGCTCTTTAGCTCCTCGATTCTCCGAGCTTTATTTAGTACCTAAAAATACAAAATTAATTAATACAAATATTTATTCTTAAAAACAAAGAAAACACAGAATCTGGGATAATATCTGATTCTTGAGCACAAAAGATGAGTAAAATGCCAATAAAAAGGTGTATAAATATGCACTATTTGGCACTCATCAACTGCTTTCCAATGTTGTCACCTGGATTGTGTTGGTAACGTCCCAATACACCAACAACAAAAGCAATGTCTGGACGGGTGCAAATAATAGCATACATCAGACTGCTAACAACTGATGCATACTTCTTAGAGTCTACTCGACTCCTTTCCATATCTGATTTAGGACATTGCAATTGGTTAATAATGTCACCCTTAACAATAGGTGCTTCACCTGGTGCGTAGTTCTGCATTTCAAACCTCTTGAGTATCTTCTTGATGTAGGCTTCTTGAGATAATCCTAATATACCCGTGTTTCTGTCTCGATGTATCTGAATACAAAGAACATAAGAAGCTTCTCCCAAGTCTTTCATTTCAAAATTAGATGAAAGAAAGTGTCTAGTGTCATGCAACATATGAATATTGTTGCTAGCGAGCAGAATATCGTCAACATACATAATTATAATGATAAACTTGCTCCCACTAGATTTCATATATATATATATATATATATATATATCTGTCAACTTCATTCTCAACAAAACCATAAGTCGACACCACTTGATCGAATTTTAGATACCACTGACGGGATGCTTGTTTTAATCCATATATAGATTTCTTTAAGAAATTAACATACCTTACCTTCTAAACCTTTAGATGTAAAACCTTTTAGCTGTTCCATGAATATCTTTTTATCAAGATCACCATTCAAAAAACCCGTTTTCACATCCATTTGATACAATTCAAGATCAAAATGAGCCACCATTTCCATGATAATTATAAAGGAATCTTTCTTGGAAACTGGAGAGAGAGTTTCTTCATAATCAACCCCTTCTTCTTGAGTAAATCCCTTGGCTACAAGCCTAGCCTTGTGCCTTTAGATACTCCTATCAGCATTCCGTTTGATTTTGAAAATCCACTTACAACCAACTGTTGTTGCACCTTCAGGCAGATCTACCATATCCCATACGCCATTCTTTTCCATCGATTCTAGTTCTTCATATGTGGCAGGAATCCAGAAATGAGTGTTCTTTCCATTCACTGCTTGTGAATATGTCGATGGTTCTTCCGAATCATCGACATTTCCATCTGATTCTACTATGAAGGTACTAAACCCCGGTTTGACGATGGTTCTTCTTGATCTAGTAGATCTACGGAGAACCATTTCTCCCCTTTCACCGTCTCTAGATGATTCTGAAATGTCAGTTGTTGATTCTTTTCGAACTTCAAATGCAATCAGGTCAGTTGGATTCTCTTCTTCATACACAATTTGGCGAGATTTACTCCCACTGATTTGATCATCCTTTAGAAACTTAGCATTATTAGATTCAACAATCTCAACAGGTCTAGAAGGACAATAAAACCTATAACCCTTTGATCTATTTGGGTAGCCAACAAAGAAACAACTTGTAGTACGCGAATCAAGATATTTTTCAGCAGGATTGAATAGCCGAGCTTCCGCTGCACAACCCCAAACATGAAGATGATTTAGACTAGGTTATCTACCTGTCCAAAGCTCATAAGAAGTCTTAGAAACTGCTTTACTGGGTACACGATTCAGAATGTATACCGATGTCTTTAAAGCTTCTCCCCAAAAGGATTCAGGTAATGTAGAGTTACTTAACATAGTGCGAATCATATCTTTGTAGGTTCTCCATTCGTCTTTCAAAGAACCCCATTTTGTTCCGGTGATCCGGGTGTAGTAAACTGAGGTACAATACCATGTTCTCGCAGGAATTCAAGTAGCTTTCCATGAGATTCTCCACAGAAATCAGTTTTGCCATAATACTCTCCTCCCCTATCTGATCTCAGTACTTTAATTTTCTTCTCAAGTTGATTTTCAACTTCTTCCTTGTAGATTTGGAAGGCTTCTAGAGCATCTGATCTTTCACGAATAAGATAAGCATACCCATAACACGAATAATCATCTATAAATGTGATGAAGTATCTATGTCCACCTCTAGAAGCAATCGTAAAAGGACCACAAATGTCTGTATGCACAATCTAAAGTAAGCCTTGACTTCTAATAGCTGTTTTCTTTCTTGATTTAACAAACTTCCCTTTAATACAAGCTACACATGTACTGAAATCTGAAAAATCTAGCTGCGGTAGCATATTTTGCCTTACAAGCCTTTGCGTTCGATCTTTAGATATGTGCCCTAGACGTTGATGCCACAACATAGAAGAATTCTCTGAGTTTAAGCTTCTTTTGACACCCTTAAAAGTATCAACATTCATACAAGACTTTGAATTCACATATTTAATATCAACATTCATCTTATAAAGATTATCTTCATTCGGCCCATAACCAACCAGTTTAGAGTTATGAAACATACTAAAACAAACACCACCGATAGAAAAGGTAAAGCCCTTAGAGTAGAGTCTACCAACTGATATGAAACATCTTATTACAGTAGGTACATAAAATACATCAAAAAGATCCAAAAAATTCCCGGAATCCAGAGGCAGTCGCACATTTCCAATAACTTTAACTTCCAGTCCTTGATCATTTGGCATGTATAGACACCGCTCCTCCTTACTTAGATTCCTCTGGCTTGTGAACGCATGCAAGGAATTAGCAACATGAATGGTTGCTGCGGTGTCTAACCACCAAGTATTCAAAGGAGCACTAACAATATTAATTTCAAAGCACATCATATGAAAATCAGTACCTTGTTGTTTCTTTTTCAGCCAATTCTTATACTTAAAACATTCCTTCTTCATGTGTCCTGACTTCTTACAGAAATGACACTTAAATGGAAACTTCTTACCATCCTTGTTAACTTCTGGCTCATTATTTGGTGTTTCTTTTTTCTGTTCTTGTGGTTTCTTATTCTTTCCAGATTTCTTGGAATCTTTCTTGCTAGGACCAGCAGTAGTAAAATGTGCATACTCTTTGGTTTCACGTCGCTGCCTTTCCTCTTCTTGCACACAATGAGCGATCAATTCATTTACATTTCCATTTTCTGTCACAAGTGTTATAGTTGACCTTGAAAGTCTCGAACTGCTTAGGGAGTGAATTAACTGCGAGTTGTACTAGAAAATCATCATTTAGATTCATATCCAGACCCCGTAATTTGTATACCTTATCTGCCATTTGGAAGATGTGATCTCAAACACTACCTTCACCATTATGAGTACCAATCATAGACTTCGCTGAACTCATAAATTGTGACTGAATAACTTCCATGATAAGCTCTTTAGCAGTATCTTTTATTTGAATTCCACCTCGAATAGCATCAAGAATTGCACCTCGAATGATCATTATACTCATTCTGTTTGCCTTCTCCCATTTATGGAAATCTATCTTTTCATTTCTAGTAGAAGTATCGACAAGCATTTATGCTTTAGGTTCTCTTAGAGCGATGTCATATTCCAAGTAGCCAAGGACTATATCAAGGTTTGACTTCCATTTGAAGTAGTTCGTGCCATTAAGAGGCTCAATACCAGCCAAATAACCTTGAACTTGTATAGGATTCATTGTAGCTGAAATATGCATGTATTCCGTATGAATGATATGTATGTATTGAAACATAAAACATTCTTAAACATAATGATAACAACATGCTGGTTTCAGACTCGATACAACCACAACTTCACCTTTGGGTAAACTCGTGATGTACCAAAGTCTAATAAAAAACAAGGCTAATCAGCTTATACATAGTACTCAACGAATCTTTTGAACCTTTGGGTCGTAAAAGTATATCATTTACTATGTATAAATAGATTACACTGTTCCATTACAGATGTGACAAGTATGATTAACCTTTGGGTATCGTCATACGAACAACATCTGAAACGCAATTTTACGTAATCCTTTCATAACAAAAATATGCAGCTTTCATCAGCTCCCAAAGTATCACTTTGGCGACACATAGAAACGGTAAAAGCTACATCAAGACTACTAAAAGGCTTCAAATAATTCTTTAGATCAGCCTTGTAACATGGTGACAACAAGCACATATCTTACATGATTTGAATCTACGGAATTCATATCTAAACTAATATGTGAATTGCTGAAATTTCATAACTGTCACCATAATCTATAAATCAAGTTCTGTAGAATATATTATACATAAGGCTCTGATACCAATGTTAGAATATCAGCCTATAATCATGCTTTGCAATTCCTTATTAGTCAGAATCAATTTTTATGGAACATGCTTAATACCTTATGCTGATATGTAGTTCTATGCATGCTCTAGGATCACATATTCTACAACTGAAAACACTTGACATGAAGTAGATAGGAAGTATAAGTGCATACCTTAGATTTAGCAAAACAGTAGAAAGAAAAACTTGTAGGCAGACACTTCCAATTCTATCTTCTCTCATTCCTTAATGATGAAAAATTTCTTTATAAACAAGAGCTAGAATGGAGTCCACCTCATGCTATGAAAGACATGTGTCATTCAACCTTCCATCGACAGTTGAAAAACAACCATACATAACATTGTTATAACTAGTATGCCATTCCAAATAGTATAAGAAATACTTATTATTATGTACTCTTAAACATTCATAATTAACATGAACAAACCTTAATCTCATTGACTAGGATTAGTACTAATCCAGTTTAAAGGAATACAAATCATGTTTTGTTGCTAAACCAACATAGAGACCAACACTGATAACAAAGATAAAAATGTTTGGCAAAAATAAAAAAGAATAACTGCAATCAAAACCTAAAGCAAGATGCCAATGTCAATATATGAATGTATCTCCCAAATAAAGCTAAAACTAATGAAATTTCTAAGAATATCCCCCGTCCTCGAAAGAAAAATCATATCCGGTGAACTTGAGAAATATAAACGCCAAACCTGAACAAAAACCCATTACTAAACCCATGGTAAGCATCAGCACATAGTCGTCATCAGGCATCGGGGAAAAACATCTTACACCTAAAATCAGAAGAAGGAATACCAAAGATTCAAAAAAGAAAAATAGAAAGACTGAGCTGCATAACGAGGTCCCATCATAGCCGTCGTTCATATTTATATCTCCAACGTAATCTTCTAAAGAATTAGTAGATCCATTTTCCATGAATGCCTTTACGAGCCTACTGTATATATTCTTCATGGATTTCTGGTATCGTTCAAGTTCTTCCTTGATTACAACACCTTTATTGTCATTGGTAACATCTTCAGCAACCTTAGATTCGCCATCACCAATATAAGATTTACAAGCAGTTAATATACTCACAGCACGGTCCCTAAAGTGTTCAGCAACAAACTCTTCAAAATGTTCCGGTGGCTTTTTAAGAAGGTCCAACATCAGGCGACAATTTGAACTAAAAGTTCTGTAATCCTTCTCAAGCAAATTCTCACAATAGGTAGGTAAATAACTTTTGTGTTCTAAGGCGGGTTTAGGTTTTGCATTCATAATATGTGATTGCTGCAATAGTAATATTTCTAATATACTGTACTTTTCCTTTTCGTTTTTTAAAGGTCTAACTCTACAGCAAGTTATATTATTTGGATCTAGACTACTAGGGAAAATACCCATAAATTTTGGAGGTGTATATGGGTAACCGGAAGTGATTTGAATATCATAAAAGAACAAACCTTCATGATAAGGAGTACCTGGTGCTCCGATGATAACAGCTCTTAGTATATCGATTCTTCCCTCGTAGGCCCTAACAAAGATTGAATCGGGAAGGCTATCTCTGAGGATATTCCATTCTTTCATTATTAAAGAAATTGTTTCCGAGCTAAGCTGTGACGGGTTATCATCAGATGCTGGTGATGACAAACTACTATGATGGTGATGGTCACCTGCGATGACATCGAATTGCTTGAATTTTTTTGGTGAATTCTCTTCAATGCGGATTATAGTCTCTTCTTGTTTCGGATGGATTGCCATCGGTTAAAATCTCACGTACTCCTCCTCTCTAGGCAGATTTTGAGAATTGGGAATTCTGCAAAGAGATCTTTTTTATGGGTTTCCGCAATCCAAAGCCGGCAAAATCTAGGTAAGTAACTGGAGGGTGGTGTTTAACTGTGACAAAACTTCTTCCCTCCGCACAAATCGCAACTTTGACCTTGACCTTGACTTCAGTTTTGACTTATTCAAAACTAAAATGTTATTTTTGTTATAAACCAAGTTTATTTACTAAGATGCCCTTCGTGTCTAAGTTTAGGGTTTACATATTTTGGACACCAAGCCTTCTATCTATATAAATAATAGCAAAACTAGTCATAAAAACCCAAGGTGACTTAAACATTGTATTCTAGTCATAAATAGAGACTTAAACATTGTATTCTACACACATATGAATAAGAAATCTCTCTCTTTCTTCTCCTTATTTTCTGCCTCTTTCTCCTTTTACAATACGTCATCAACACGTAACTTTGATCACGGGCGATAAACAATTTTGGAGATGGAATTGCCGAGCAATCCTACATCATAGGAAGTCGTCGGCTTAAGCGGGATGTGAAGAATTTTCCTTTAACCCTGGCTATCTAATTTATATTTGTTCATTTATTTTGTCTTCATTAGTATCTAACATGAATCATGATACAACTTTGACTATTTGGTTTTAACTTTTTGTTGTGGCTAGGATGTACAAAGATCCAACGAGTTGGTGATTCAAAACGAGTTAGTGATTCAACAGGTGCCGAACTTTGATTAAAGTGTTACACCTCTCAAAGCGTCCACTGTACATGTATCCAGAGCAGACTATTAGTAAACAAATAAAAACTCTGATGCGTATTTTTTTGCATTAGTTTATTCAATTTTCTGACGGGTTTTTACTATACCAATTTTATTCTTTTATAGTTTACAATTTTACGTACATGACAACTCCGGATCATCATCAATCAGACACGTTATTGTTTTATTTTGCTGACAATAACGAGATTCATGTCTATGAATCCACCAGTATGGTCGAATTACCACATATTATTTCTTTTCAAATATGTGGTTCATGGATCTTATATCTTGGAATAGCACAAACCATATCAGTTGTCTTTCAAAGTATGATTTTCTAATCCTTTTCTCCTCTATTTATTCATAGAAAAAGGAACAGAAAAAAAATAAATATATCGAAAGATGTTTTATAGTTTCTATTCTTCTAATGAAATTATAATCACCAAAAAAATTGGTATCATCGTAATTTGTTTACCTTTATGGTAATTAATCACGTGCATGGTTGAAAAACCTACGGCCAATTGATTTTGGTATCTTTGTCTTTTAGACAAGGATCATGTGATTTAAATATGGTTTCTATTTATTTTTATAATATACAAGAAACCATCCGTAAACCTCAAAGTAGGTTTCCTAAGCGATAACTAAAACGACAATATTTTTATTTTGTCGATACGAGTTTGATAAATCATAAAAACCAATTTCTGTGATTTTCACATTGGTTTCTATAAGATAAGAAAAAATATATTGGTGTATTTTCTAAAATTTTGCCAATAATGGTTTGATTTTTCCCTATTCTGGAAGATTAATCGTTTTAAACAATTTTTTTCCGATCAAATATGTATGATTTTATCTAATAATAAACCATTGGTTTCCATTTTCCTTTACATGAAACCATTCATCAACTAGAAAGAGTGGATTTTATCTCTTTAAATAAAAATAACGATAATGATTTCTTTATATTCTTAAAAAGAAACATATAATTCAGTCATAATTTATTTCATCTATATCGATCTCTAAATGATGAAATATCGTTATTATGGTATAAGCCAATCGCAAATACCGATGAACGAGAATTTGCTGCATTCTTTAAAGATATTGAGCAATTTAATTTTTTTAATTTTATTTTCTCGGTAATAATCTCTAAAATTGGATTTGTTCCATTTATAGTTGGATTACATTCGGACACTAAAGATCAATGGGTGCGCACCCGACATGTTACCAATATTATTAGTTTATAATGACTATATTGATCTGAATTTAATTTTCTTTTGATAAAGGAAGTCCATAACGTTATTCCGAAAAAATTAATTTCTTTTGGAGATTTATTTGTGTATTCTATATGTTTTTGGCTACTACCAGCAAAATCCATGATGGATGGTAAATGTATAATGACTTTTGAATAGTCTATATATGTGGTACATAAACCAGAAATTATTATAAGTATATGTCTTCGAATTAATCGGATAATACTTTATGAAACTTGTTTTCGTTTTATGAGATGAAAATATTTTCGCCATATTCAGGGGGAGACACACTACTAGCAAAAGTTGGTGTTAATTAACTTCGATGTTATATCAGTTTCTCTCCCATCATGACCAAATTGAAAAAGGATGCTATTAACTAGGCGTAAAATGTCTCATTTTCTTTTATATAAGCGTTCGCCTCTTTAAGAGGAAAATCCAGTCACATCTCGTAAAATAAGTAGCGTTCCATGAGAGGCTACTGGTACTGCTCCAATTGAGTGTACCAAAACACCATTCACATTCTCAAAATTCATATCTCATCCCTTGATGATGATGAGATCATAACGCCCGTGGTGTCGGGTACCAAGAAATTTTGAATTTTTCAAAATATGCATATATATTGAGAATTGTGTGGGATCGTGGTAAACAAAAATGATTGTCGAATATTCATTTAAAGTAGCTACTGAAATAAATGATGGTGGTTTTGAACCCATCTACAGAGGAATATCGACATATGTGATTGGTTGGCATACAATCCAAATTAAGTTGGATTAGTTTCTCAACTAGCGCAATTTTTTGGATCCAAAACTTAACACTTTAAAAATGCCAAGCCTATTAATTACAGGCTAGTGTAGTCATAATGCGTTATACGAGAAATTTTTTGTTGTAAAAACGATTTATGGGTTTTATTTTTGCTCAAACCCTAGGATTGATTCATTAATTAATCTCTTTATACAATGGCGTGGTAGTCTTTGAAGGACTCATATTTGCATTGACGCAAGAAATTTGGTCGAAGAACATATTGAATTTGTAATCTTTTGAGGATTCAAATTTTATTCAGGAAGCCACCTTATTTGCTTACATAAGGTTTAACAATCCTTTATGTGTTTTTAGAAATTTGGTACACAACCAAAAATCCGGATTAATTAGTTGATGATTTCAACGTTATAGGTCTCTTGAGGAGTCCTTAAAAATACTAAAATCCACGCTTTGGCAGCATAAATTCTATTACTTTCTTTCTTAAATCTGCAGTTAGAATTATGCTAGCTTAAACTCGTCTTTGAGGCTCATAAACTTAACGGCTTAGATTAGTATCAATAAACATTCACGATAACTTTTGTTTTTTTTTTTTTGCTTTGTGTCGATATTTATCCATACCTATGGATCCATGCAGAGTTACACAAAACTGATACTCCGAGGCTCATAAACTAAAAGGCTTAGATTAGTATCAATAAATATTATGAGAGGTTGAATAAAAATTAGAAGATATTTTAGTAGATTAAAATTCAAGAAAATAGTGAATTTTTGTGTGAGCTGAAAAGTTAAATGAATATGGTATTTATAGATATTGAAATTATGGACATTTTTAGTTGTTGAGATGTGACCATTGCAGTAGGTGATTCAGATAGCTTACACTGATACTTGTCTTTTCGTAGTGCAGCTATTAAGAGCCAGACCGAGAAATCTTTGTTTAGCTTGCTCGGATAAACACTCGTGTATGCAGCTGGAAGCTTTCTTCACGAAGGGCCCACGCAAATTTTGTATGTTTTCACATGGTCTTACAAATCTTGGCCATGATGCCAGTATGTGCTCTTGGTTTGTATTGGCGATTGATAAGAGATTTTTACATCCGAGGAAGTGTTGGTTAATTATTACTAGTGTTTACTCTTTCTTTTCTGCAGGTCATGCCTGACGAGTGGGACAAGTATTTGCGGGATAAAACAGGGTTGCTTTATGGTTTCTTTTTCATCTCTTTCTACTTAGTAAACAACGAAGCGACCAAGTAATCTTTGTATAGATCACAAAACGATTTCTTTATGGTTTCTTTTTCATCTCTTTCTACTTAGTATGACATAATATGGAGTTCGGCTGCAATAAAATTCTTAAAGACTTCCAACTAATTAACTCGACTTCAGTGGTATTATGTGCAAGACAAAATTTTGATTACTTTGGGGTTATGCAGACATAAAACTCACCACTTCCCAGAAATATATCGTATAATAATCCTAATTTGTTACATCAATCATGATCATATCAGTATGGAACTTTAATTGACATGTCTAGAATTTAAGTTGATCAAGTGTTTGGCAGGTGGTAAAATGGTTTCGAATGTAAGTATTTTTTATAATTGAGCTCAAGTTTCTTCTATGCATCCATTGTTTTGAATGATTTATTGAGTATGGATCAATGAAAGAGAAAGATAAATCTTGTTTTTGTGGTGTGAAGTGATAGAACATGCACATCAGAGGGAAACTAGATTGGTAATGAAAAATAATCTTTCTCTATTTATTCCTCAATGGGCAATCGCCTCAGATAAGGAAAGGAAAAGATACACAATATATGATCTTATACGATCTTACAACACATGTAAACAAGATATACACAACATAACTGCCAAGATATCATAATATCCTGACAATCTTAACACCACCCCCCTCAGACTCAAGGTGGTGTGGCACTCATCTTGAGTCTGGATATCAGAAACTGTAATTGATTAGCCGGATGAGTCTTTGTAAAGAGATTTGCAAGTTGTAATTCAGAATTGACATTAGAAAATTCTATTGTACATTGCTTGTAATGGTGTCTCGTGAAATGGCAGTCGATTTCTACAGTAGAAACTCTTTTAATTAATACTCGATTATTTAATAAACTCTCTTAAATAATATTTTTGGCCGGTCCCGAGTCGGGGACAACGTGCCAAATTAATAATTCGCTAAAATTATAAGATAATACATTTTTGATTACCTATACAGACCCCATATGAAATATAAATTAATAACGCATTATTTTATACTTAATACATTGATGATTTACAAAGACTTTTTGAAAAATGATTTAATTGTCTTCAGTTTTTTGCTAAAATCAATATCGCATTGAATTTCATCTCTACTTTTTCATATCATTGTAAGAATTTTTGGTGCAAGAAATTATTCAATGTGATTGCCGCTTTAATATCCTTTTTTCATGAAGTGGGCTATATTGTAGAACTTTCATCTTCTTCTTCCACATCTTTATCAGTTCCCATAACGCTCTCGATTATTTCTTCATCAGTCAACAACTATGTAACTTCATTTTCTTCCGGATATTTTTGGACATCTTCGACATTGCGATAGCCCAACTTCTTGATCAAATTTTGCAAGTCTCGAGTGATTTCACTGTATGTATGTTCATCCAAATTTTCTAAACTTGTGTTATCTGTTGATCGAAGTTTACAATGATGAAAGCAGTTTGCAAGTGTACTTGTACGAACATCGATAGTCCATGCTGAAATTGCACGATTCATTGCATCTAACACATTTATTTTTTATGGATTTGACGGCCCTAATTCATAGCCTTCCAAAAGACCTCTATAAAATCGACGACGATAATGCATTTTTAAAGCTCGTATAATCCATGCGTCACAAGGTTGAATTTCTAAAGTTGTCTTTGGTGGCAAAAAAAAATAATTCTCTATTTTGCAGTCCTTCAATAGTTTTTGGATGAGCAGGGCTATTATCCACAATCAGGAGAACTTTTTTGCAGCCATCAACATATAAATTAATAATTATTAATTTATCGGTTAATTAATATCTCGCTTAATTAATAAATTTTGATGGTCCCGACAGCATTAATTTATAGAGTTTCTACTGTATATGTTTTGTTCTTTCATGGAAAACATCATTATGAGTGATCTGTATAGCCGCTTTATTGTCACAAAATAGAGGTGTAGGATGATGAATGTCAACACACATGTCACCAAGAAGCCAACGTAACCATATGATCTCAGATGTAGTGTGAGATAGAGCTCGATATTCAGCTTCTGCACTTGAGCGAGAAACAACTGTCTGTTTCTTACTTCTCCAAGATATAAGAGAGTCTCCCAAAAATACACAATACCCTGTGATGGATCTTCTATCGCTGACATCTCCCCGCCCAATTAATCGAATAAGCTCGAAGGACTAGATCATACTTAGATATAAACTGCAAACCTTGATACAGACTTCCTTTCAGATAGCGTAAGATTCTAAGTACTGCAGCAAAGTGTGTAGACCAAGGAGCAGACATGAACTGACTCACAATGTGAACTGCATGACTTATATCAGGTCGAGTAATAGTTAAATAGTTTAGACTGCCTACCAGTTGCATGTACAGAGTTGCGTTGGGCAAGATAGTCCTATTTGTTGGACTATGTCTCACATTCACTTCAAGAGGAGTGTCTACGATCTTAGCATCTGTGATTCCATCACGTTGAATGATTTCTGAAGCATACTTTACTTGAGATATAAAGTATCCATTGTCAGACTTACCCACCTCAATCCCAAAAAAATAACTCAAAAACCCAAGGTCTTTCATCTGAAAGCATGTACTTAGATAGGTTTTGAGGTCACTCATTCCGTCTATATCACTGCCAGTAATGACCATGTCGTCCACATATAAGAGAAGAATCACAACACCTTTGTCTGATTTCCTAGTAAACATTGCTGAGTCATAGTAGCTTTGCGCAAAACCATATTTGAGAATTGCAGTGCTGAACTTCTCAAACCAGGCCCGAGGGGATTGTTTGAGGCCATAAAGAGCTTTACGAAGTTTGCATACTTGATTTGGAGCATGAGGCAATCCAGGAGGAGGTGATGTGACTCAATAATGTTGTAGAAAGTGGTAGTAAGGTTGTCGTTCACTCGGACTTGATGAGATTGATTTTTAAGAATTAATAAAAGAAAATAATAAAAATACAGAATATATACATTTTATGTCACAAGATGGAGAGATGTGCTGGGACTCATGATTCGGCCAAACTCATAACAAAAGGTTCAATTTATTTATTCTCAACAATTAAAGCTCAATAAACAAAATAACACCGACTCTTATTTTTGCCAAGGTAGACTCTCAAAAGATTAATTGTATCCCTAAGCATAGATTATCTAAACAAAGCATAACCTATCTAATTGAATAACAACCAATTTAATCAAATCATAATTCTATTTTAATTAGTGCAAAAGTCAAATAAAGAATTAATTAAAATTACCCATGTATGAAATTTGTCTTCCTCCGTCGTCCCAGTGATGGGTTCTAGCTCATCATGTTGGAAACACGCTCAAAATCCATTTTTATTGCTCAAAGGGTGTTTACAAAGATGGAATGGAGAATAAGATGAAATCGCGTGTTTGCAACGATTATAAATGTTGCAAACATCTGTTACAAAGAGGGTTGAAGTCATTATCGATTTTAAGTCTGCGCTCCGTTTTACGACGCTCGGTTAAGTGTCTCATATCGTAGAAGAACGATCGCTCCGGTGGTCTGTTCTTCGCGTTCTTCGAGATGCAAAGAGCAGAAAATGGCCTTCTCTGTAACTTTGATTTTCGGCTCTTCTAGCGTTCTAAAACCTCCCAAACTCTCAGTATCCTTGCCTTCGACCCCAGCAACCTATTTATACCTTTTTGGACCAAGAATCACTCCTCATTAATCCAAGATATCCTCCCATCACTCGGCAGAAAAGATATTATTCTCGTGAAATATTCTTTCTTTTTTTTTGTAGCAAAGACGCGTCTCAGTATCAATACAACCTTCCTTATTCAAATATTTCACGCTCCTTCGACGACTGTGCTCTATCCAAACACGAGCGTAAATCGTGTAATCCCGTGAATATCCCTTTTCGTCGCATGTGTACCCCGATTTCTTCTCTAGGATTATCCACCCAAAACTAATCGAACAAAAGGCCTATACCAAATTTATGCTCCAACAAAGCTTCCCAACCAATTTCAGCCATTGAATCTCCCTATAACACGTCCAAAAATCCAAACAAAAATCTTCCAGTGATGTGAATATTTTCCCGCCAAAACCAAATTTGAAATGGAGAGTATGAAGTGCCCCGATCCAAAACATGGGCGCCTTTATCAGCTTGGGTGCCTGGGGTGCCCTTATCCAAATTGAGGGTGCCTTTATCACTTTTCTCCCGGGGTCCAAATAACACTTTTGAGCAACTTTTACGCACAAGTGTATTTCTCCAAAAACACCTACACACACATAAAAACACCAAAATTAGTACGTAAATCGAGACCAACAATAGAGACAATGAGGACAATTCGTACACAAAAATGTGTCTATCAAATACCCCAAACTTATTATTTGCTAGTCCTCGAGCAAATTTATTCTAGAAATAAAATCATTTGAACCCCTAGGTGGCCCTAGTGGCGAGTGTTGTCTCCTGAGGGTTTACCAGAGGTGTACCCACAAAACCTTTACTTCTAATTGGTCACAAGTATCCAAAGAGCTATGAGGACATACAAATTCTCGACCTATCTCCAAGTGACTAGAATGCAAGAGAAATTAATGGTGTCACTCTAAAGCCGATCAAGAAAATGGGAGACACATCTCAACACTCGCTAGATAAAGAGATATCCGCTACACAAATAGATAAACATTGTAAGATGCGTCCGCCGATTTACAACCGGATAAGATTAGGAGAGAGAAAAGATGAGAGGGACATCTCGCTACACAACCGGACTAATTACGTGTGATGAGTTAAACCAAAGGTTAGAAAGATCTTGTGCCAAATTGAAAGCGGACTAACAAAGCAACCAAATGTATCTTTCTTCACTCTCTCATAGTGCTCAAGAGAAACAACGTCTTCTTCGGTCTTCAACTGTTGATGATAAACTCTTGAACCTCGTAGAACCTTGACAATTAACTCTTCTCTTTGATTTCTTGCTTGACATAAAAATTTCTACTTCCTATGGCCTTATTGAACAAAAACTAATTATAGAACAAAAAGAACGTAATGATTTTTTTTTTTTTTTTTTTTTTTTTTTTTTTTGAGTAATAACAAGACAAAAATTTACATGGCCATCACAGAAGGAATTTAACACTTGGATCTTCGCAACTTATAATGTCTTAGTATCATGAACTTCAACAACTTATATCATTTGATTCTGATTTTCTATTGTTGCTTCTAAACCTTAAACGTCTTCTACTTTCTTTATAGTTTTTGATGTCGCTCCGTTTGTTGATGATGATAAGTTTCTACTGAGAGAGAGTCGTAATCCAGTAACCAAGACTACATTGTGAGGTTGCTTTGTCTTTCTGGCATTTCCTGACCTACTTGCATTTCTATCATGGATGGTTAGGTCCATCACTTGTTACCTCTAAAAGGAACAAGTTCTCTCCTGAATTTCAAGGATCTCAATGTCTTTTTCTCTAATGTCTCAATAGATTGTTATCCCTAGCATTCCAATTTCTATCTTTTCTGTGAGAAATAAAGATGTAAACTTAGCTAACCGTATACCATGACGCTAGAAGTTTCAAAAATGCAACTAAAAAGTTTCTCCCATACCCCCAAACTTAAATCTAACATTGTCCTCAATGTTCTAAAGATGAAATTAAAAACATGAACAAGGAGAAACTGTTACCATTTGAAGCAAAGAGTTTAAGGAAAAATATTACCGTGTTGCAAGAGCATGGGTTACCTCCCAAGAAGTGCTAAGTTTAAAGTCTTCAGCCAGACATTGGAAAGGATTAGTCACCTCGAAGAATCATATAGCAACAGTCGGAATAATCATGGGTCATCTCGGATCAAAAAGTGCTAACCACAAGAAGAGGAAACTGCCACAGAGCAGAAGATATCCAACACACCCTTATATATTGTTTTGTTTAAGACAACTACATCTAGTTGTGGTTCGGGTTCAGGTTCTATAAAAGGGTCTAAATAAAGTGTTTTCATGGGATGGACTTCCTCAAAAGAATGATTCTTAAGATCAGGTTGTAGAGTCTGAAAATACTCAATTAAGAACTTAGAAGCACATAACAATAACCTGAATAACAGGGGATCCTCTAAGTCAATCAGTTTTGACTTACACAAACCACCACAATAAGATTGGTGGTCTTCCTTAAGCAAATGTGTCGACCCTAATATCCTAAAGTAATTAGGTTTAGTCTCAAAACTTAATAATTGACACATCTGAAACTTATACGTTCCCACAATTGGAAGGAAGGTTTTTGGTGGGAAAACAAAGTCAATCGTGGTATCATAGCCTCAGGTTAACCACATCAACCAGAGGATGGGTTTCTAACAACCGAACTTCTTTATGGACACAACTAGGTTCAGGAAAAAGTGTGTATGAAGATAATCTTTTAAAATGGTTGAGGCACATATGTCAAGTCCCAAGTTAGGGACCTTTCTAAGAGTTAAGGCACATGGAGAATGATAATCACCCCCAAACTTAGAGTTTTCAGTGTCTTTAGAAAGACTAGTCACAACTTCCCTAATTTCAAGGGCATCTGATTTCTGAAAATGGTCAATTGATTCTTCTAAGTCAGGTACATCCTCACTCATCTCTACGAGTTCATTTTCTTTTTCTAAGTCTATTGTTTCTAAATTGATAGACTCAAAATATACTCGTTCCTCTAAACCATCATTGGCTTCGTAATCAAAAGGAAATACTACATCGTCTAAAATGGGGGTATCTCTAGTCAAATCCTCGTCCTTTTGAATAGGTGAATAATTATTAAAATTATTTGGATTTAAACTAGAAATATTATCGTTATAAAGCTCAATTGGGGTAACAATTTCCTGATCACTATGCCTATTTATTTCAAATTCTTCATCAACACTATCCTCATCATAATCATCATTATAATAATATGAAAATGGTTGAACCTCATCTAGACAAGTAGTGTTACCAATTTTATCCTCGTCATCTTGATTATGTAAATAACTATCCTCATTTTCAGGGGTACTATTGGAAACACTAAGATTATCTCGAGCAGTTCCGTTCTGGGCCTCAAACAAAAGCTTTCGAATCGACTCATATGACTTCATTATGGTATCGTGACTCGACTCACATGACTTCCTTAATGTATCGTGACTCGACTCACATGACTTCTTTATTGAATCTAGGAAATAAATTTCACTCGTTGCATTGCTTTCGTCCATAACTAAGTTATTCATTTCTGCAAACTTACGTGTCGTCTCAGCTAATTTACGTGTTGACTCTATTAGAGAGGAATTCTGCAATGCGATCGGTTGGCGTGTGGATAGTAATTGGGATCACCATGGTATGACCCATAACCTTCAAAAGTTTGGCGTTCCCAACCACTATTCACTCTATGGTCATAAAAAGAGTGATGTCCATATTGTTCATTGGATATTCATATTCATTGTGATGGCTATTATAATACCAGTTTGACATCCTAACCGCAAGGGAATTCTACACAAACACAAACAAGGCTGACTCGACCACGTAAAACCTCACTTGATTTCTAGCAAACAAAAAGCATGATGGCTCCACTTAGATTGTTTTCTAGACCACCTTCTAATCCTTCGAAAGGGAATTCGTTACAACCGAGCAAACCCCTCTCGAATCAATCCGAGTTTAAGTAAGTTGAATAGAGGCGAGGGAAGTCAAGTGGAGCTTTGATACCCACGGCCTCACCGTAGACATACAAGGCGGCGCATCACGCATTCAACTTACGTAAACCATCATGAACTTCAAGTATGCTTAAAGAGTAACCAATAGTTTTTGAATGACTTTCCTATTAAGCTCGTTACCCTATCGGTCTCGTTCTAGTCAAAATTTTAGGCTTAGGTTCGTGTTTGGTTTCGTTTTCCTAAGGCGGGCAAGAAGAAAACGGTGATGAAATCCGAACCCTTATCTTGTATGGCCAGTCCTTGCCCTTTACTAGGAATTTAAAGCAGTCATTTTCAATACCTCAACATATATGCATACAAAATCATCCAAAGAAACCCGCCTCGACAGGGATTCGCGGGTGTTTAGAATTTTTACCTCCTCCGTTCCCAGACGGGGATGAACCGTTGAAGTCGACTCGGGCCACGACTCCTATGTCATGTACGAACCCGAGGGGCCGAGACGATATCGTAATCGTCGTCCTTCCTCGTGCGGTTTATATTTAAATTACCCTTCCTTAGGTTTAAAATTAATAATGTCCGATAGTCAAAAAAAGTCCAAAAATTAAAAAGTCCAAAAATAATTACCTAATTACGTTTCTAAAAAAAAAATAAAAATAATTACACTATATACAAAGTTTTCTTCTTCACTTCGTTCGGATCTCTCTTTTCTTTCCTATTTTGGCTTTGCTTTTATTTTAAGCACTTTCTCTTTTTCTTTCGCTCCACTCCAAATCTTAAAGCAAACAGAAATACCAAAACGCGTAAAAAAGAAAAAAAATAATAATAAAAAAAATAAAACCTAAAAACAAATCTATACACAAGTCCGCGTCGGCGGCGCCAAAATTGATGTGACTCAATAATGTTGTAGAAAGTGGTAGTAAGGTTGTCGTTCACTCGGACTTGATGAGATTGATTTTTAAGAAATAATAAAAGAAAATAATAAAAATACAGAATATATACAATTTATGTCACAAGATGGAGAGATGTGATGGGACTCAGGATTCGGCCAAACTCATAACAAAAGGTTCAATTTATTTATTCTCAACAATTAAAGCTCAATAAACAAAATAACACCGACTCTTATTTTTGCCAAGGTAGAATCTCAAAAGATTAATTGTATCCCTAAGCATAGATTATCTAAACAAAGCATAACCTATCTAATTGAATAACAACCAATTGAATCAAATCATAATTCTATTTTAATTGGTGCAAAAGTCAAATAAAGAATTAATTAAAATTACCCATGTATGAAATTTGTCTTCCTCCGTCGTCCCAGTGATGGGTTCTAGCTCATCATGTTGGAAACACGCTCAAAATCCATTTTTATTGCTCAAAGGGTGTTTACAAAGATAGAATGGAGAATAAGATGAAAATCGCGTGTTTGCAACGATTATAAATGTTGCAAACACTGTTACAAAGAGGGTTGAAGTCATTCGATTTTAAGTCTGCTCCGTTTTACGACGCTCGGTTAAGTATCTCATCTCGTAGAAGAACGATCGCTCTCGGTGGTCTCGTTTCTTCGCGTTCTTCAGAGATGCAGCAGCAGAAAATGGTCTTCTCTGTAACTTTGATTTTCGGCTCTTCTAGCGTTCTAAGACCTCCCAAACTCTCCGTATCCTTGCCTTCAACCCCAGCAACCTATTTATACCTTTTTGGACCAAGAATCACTCCTCATTAATCCAAGATATCCTCCCATCACTCGGCAGAAAAGATATTATTCTCGTGAAATATTCTTTCTTTTTTTTTGTAGCAGACGCGTCTCAGATCAATACAACCTTCCTTATTCAACTATTTCACGCTCCTTCAAATACTGTGCTCTATCCAAACACGAGCGAAATCGTGTAATCCCGTGAATATCCCTTTCCGTCGCATGTGTGCCCCGATTTCTTCTCTAGGATTATCCACCAAAACTAATCGAACAAAAGGCCTATACCAGCCCACGTTATGCTCCAACAAAGCTTCCCAACCAATTTCAAACATTGAATCTCCTATAACACGTCCAAAATCCAAACAAAAATCTGCCGAAGGATGTGAATATTTTCCCGCCAAAACCAAATTTGAAATGGAGAGGATGAAGTGCCTCGATCCAAAACATGGGCGCCTTTATCACCTTGGGTGCCCGGGGTGCCCTTATCCAAATTGAGGGTGCCTTAATCACTTTTCTCCCGGGGTCCAAATAACACTTTTTGAGCAACTTTTTCCGCACAAGTGTATTTCTCCAAAAACACCTACACACACATAAAAACACCAAAATTAGTACAGAAATCGAGACCAACAATAGAGACAATGAGGACAATTCAGACACAAAAATGTGTCTATCAGGAGGTTTCATATACAGTACTTGTTCTTGTAATTCACCATGAAGGAAGGCGTTTTTCACATCCATTTGATGAAGATCCAATTGACGAGCAAAAGAAGAAAGAATAAGAGTACGTCTTGTTACCATTCGAGCTACAGGAGCAAATGTCTCCTCATAATCAATTCCATATTCTTGCGTATACCCTTGAGCAACTACACGGACTTGCATCGTTTCTTTGTTACCGTCGACTTGGTTTTAACTTTGTAGACCCATTTGTCGCCTACAATCGATTTCCTGGTGGGAGATCTACTATATCCCATATACCAGCCTCTCTGTGAGCAGTCAATTCATCTTTCATCGAATCTTGCCATTCTGGTATCATTGCTGCTTCTCTGTAAGTCTTTGGCTCATATAAAGACATAATGGATGATAAAGAACAATGATAATCTGCAAACTTAGCCGGTGGCCTTCGGTTACGAGGTGGTAAAATATCATTGTTAGGTTCAGGATCTCTTACCAGTTCTGTATTGTCGGGTGGCATAGAGTGGTCAGACTCAGTAGATATTTGAGCTTCAATAACTGAGGAAGATGGATTCTCAGGAGTAGGCACTGATGTACCACTAGATTCACTAGGAAAGGGATCAACATAGGTGAAAGACTCAAAACATGATGACTTGGAACTGGGAAGGGACCAAAATGGGATTTTCTCCCAGAATGTGACATGACGAGAGATGCGAAGTTTTCTATTGATAGGATCATAACAACGGTATCCTTTTTGTTCAATACCATATCCAAGAAAGACACACAACACATTCTTTTGACCAAGTTTGTGTCGTTCACGTTCTGGAAGAAGCACAAAGCATGTAGAACCAAAAACTTTAAGCTCAGAATAGTTTGGTTTCTTACCATATAAGCACTCATATGGTGATATCCCTCCTATGATAGCCGTTGGAACACGATTTATGGTGTAAGTCACAAAGGACTGGATTCTCCCCGAGAAATTTGATGGGACCGAACCGAAATCGACTTGGGTTCTAGCTGTCTCTATGATATGTCGATGCTTTCGTTCAAGAACTCCATTTTGCTCCTAGTTTCTGTCATACAGGATAATTGGAGAATGGTTCCCTGAGCTTTGAGAAATTCTCTAAAAGGATTGGAGATGTATTCTCCACCTTGATCAGCACGAAAGACTTTGATTACTATGCTAAACTGGGTTTTTATCAAGGTTGAGAAATCAACATATAATTTAAGAAAATCTACTCTAGAACTGAAGATAAACCCATGTATAACGAGAATAGTCATCAATAAAGCTAACATAATATAATGCTCCTCTTTTTTGACACAACCGAGATTTACCCCGACGTCAAGAAATGAATAAGGGCAAAGGGTTCAAGTGATATGAAGTGCTAGAACTGAAAGAAAGTGCTGATTGTTTTGCCAGTTTACAAGAGATGCATTTGGGCTCTTTGTCTAACTGAGTATCTCCTAACAAGCCTTTATTGATCATATACGAAAGACGGGGAAAGGAAACATGACCTAATCTAGAATTCCAAGACATAAATGGAGAATTGGAGAAATATGAAGTAGTTGTAGCAGCAATAACATGATTTCTGGGCTTTGGTGGAATGACTAGAGTTTGAAGGAGATACAGTCGACCAACTCTACGGCCTATCCCAACTAGATTCCCTGTTTTGAGATCTTGTATAACACAACCATTAGAGTAGAAGAATGTGTAAAAACCTTGATCACATAGCTAACCAATAGAAATAAGATTCATTGTAATCTTAGGTACAAGTAACACATCTGGAACACATATATCACTTGAATCCTTCACCAAACCAATATGACTAGCAAGTGACAACACCCATCAGCAAGTGTGTATTTTAGGAGTTATAAATGGATAAAGACTATCAAAAGCTTTTGAGTTATATGTCATATGGTTTGATGCTCCAGAATCTAGGTACCAACCAGTAAAGAAAATACCTGATGGAGCAGAGAAAACATAAGCAGCTGCATTATTGTTACCCAATGCAAGTGCTTGTTTGATCATCTCTTGTATCTCAAAGAAGGTTTGGCACGGATGGTGTTGAATCACAGCTACTATCTGGAGTAGCTGGTACTATTTGTGCTGATGAAGAGGGAGCCGACCCAATATATGGTACTGGTGCTGCAGCAAATCTGGTTGGACCACTGAATCTATTGGAATTCATCCTTCTCATGTTTCTGGATGATGGAGAAGTGCAGTTTCTCGTAGAGTGTCCAAGTTCTTTGCAGTAATTGCATTGTGTTGAGGGTGTATCTGGTGGTGCAATCGGCGGTGGAACTGTGCAACTCCTTTCTATGTGTCCAAGCTTCTTACAATTGTGACATTGGACCTGAGACAAGTCACGTTGTGTTGATGGCATGGGCATAGGCAAACTGTTTCTCTGATTGTTGAAGTTTGGTCGATTGGATGGCATTGCAAATACTCCTGAGATCTCCGTCTTGATATGTTTGCGCGTTTCTTCGGCAATAAGTTCAGACAAGGCAGCTTCAACAGTTGGTAAGGGTGAACGATGAAGAATAGCACCTCTCACAGCTTCAAACTCTTCTCTTAATGCCATCAAGGGTTGAACTAGCCATGTTTCTTCTCTATGTTTCTCCCATAACGCCAAATCAACAGTCCATTTTGGTTCCATAAGAGCCAGTTGGTTCCAAATCAAATACATCTCAGAGTGGAAGTCAGAAATCGATTGATCATTTTGTTTCATAACACGAATATCTTGTTCAAGCTTATATCGTTGAGCAAAGTTGATTTGTGTATACCTTTTCTGCAGAAAATCCCATGCCTCCTTGGCGACTTCAAAGCTGGTGAGTTGTATACTGATTGAGGTGATCACTGTGTTACTAATCCATGTGAGGATCTTATGATTGTTAATTTCCCAAGTTTCTTTGGCATCAACTGATGTATCTTCTTTGTCTTTCTCTTTGACACCAGAGGTGCTTGCTGTTGGAGCTTTTTCTGTTCCATCTACATATTTCCACATGCTTCTTCCCTTGAGGAAGCTCTTCATAAGAAAAGACCAGTGATTATAGTTTATTCCATCTAATCTGACAAAGAATCAGTGAAAATCTTCTCTAGACATGTTCACAGACTTTAGGATAACATATAACTAGTTTTCTGGATTTAGGGTTTCAAACTTTGGAAGGAGAAAACATACTAAGAGACACAAGACAATGGTTTACTGGAAACTAGATTGGATTTAGTGGATTCTCAGATCTTACCTAGCTCTGATACCATGATATAACATGCACATCAGAGGGAAACTAGATTGGTTGTGAAGAATAATCTTTCTCTATTTATTCCTCAATGGGCAATCGCCTCATATATACAAGTTGTACATCTACAGATAAGGAAAGGAAAAGATACACAATATATGATCTTATACGATCTTACAACACATGGAAACAAGATATACACAACATAACTGCCAAGATATCATAATATCCTAACAATCTTAACATGAAGCATAGAGAAAGAGAAAAAAGATTCCTAAGTATTTCATAGTTTTAAGTTTTTTTTTTTCATAGATAAAGAAAAATACTTCAATCTGCTTACACGTTGAATCAGCTGTTATTCAGCGACTATGTAGCAAAATTGAGTTAAAATATATTCATAATGTTTTGATCAACTACTAATATTATCTTCAAAATAAAAACAAAAATGAAAAAGGCTAATAACAAGATGAGAATGTTTGGCATAAATAAAAAAACTAAAAGTAATCAAAACCTAAAGTAATACTGTATAATGATGTCAGTATATGAATATATCCCCAAATAAATGCAAAAAGCGAGAACTAAAGAAACATCTAAGAATATCCCGAAAATGATTCTGTTACCGCAGTTTATCCCGTTTGAGGAGGGGAGTGGGCCCCATTTCCCAACCCTAGCTCGCTACCAACCCTAGTGTTAGAATCGCTCCCCTCCCCACCATTGGATTTGATCCGCGGGATAACCCGTGGGATCAACCCAGCGTACGTGTATCGTCACCCAGAATATCCCCCACTATTAAAAGAAAAATCATATCCGGTAAACTTGAGAAATATAAATGCTAAACCCGAACAAAAACTCATTACTAAACCCATGGTAAGCGCCAGCAGATAGTCGTCATGAGGCATCATGAAAAAACATCTCATACCTAAAATCCAAAGAAGGAACCCCAAAGATTCAAAAAAGAAAAATAGAAAGACTCCACTGCATAACGTGGTCCGGTCATAGCCTTCATTCATATTTATATCTCCAATGTAATCTTCTAAAGAATCAGTAGATCCATTCTCCATAAATGCCTTTATGAGCCAACGATATATTTTCCTCATGGATTCCTGGTATCGTTCACGTTCTTCCTTGATTCCAACACATTGTTTATTATTATTAACATCTTCAGCAGCCTTGGATTCGCCATCACCAATATAAGATTTACAAGCAGTTAATATACTCACAGCACGGTCCCTAAAATGTTCAGCAACAAACTCTTCAAAATGTTCCGGTGGCTTTTTGAGAATGTCCAACATCATGAGACAATTTGAACTAAAAGTTTTGCAATCCTTCTCGAGTAAGTTCTTACAATAGGTAGGTAAATCACTTTTGTGGTCTAAGGCGGGTTTAGGTTTTGCATTGAAGATATCTGATAGTTGCAATAGTAATATTTCTAATATACTGTACTTTTCCTTGTCGTTTTTCAATGGTTTAACTCTACGGCAAGCTATTTGATCTAGACTGATCGGGAAAATAAGCATAAACTTTGGAGGTGTATATGGGTAACCAGAAGTGATCTGAATATCATAAAAGAACAAACCTTCGTGATAAGGAGTACCTGGTGGTCCGATGATAACAGCTCTTAGTATATCGATTCTTCCCTCGTAAGCCCTAACAAAGATTGAATCAGGAAGGTTATCTTTGAGAATGTTCCATTCTTTCATTATTAAAGAAATTGTTTCCGAGCTAAGCTGTGAAGGATTATCATCGGATGCTGGTGATGACAAACTACTATGATAGTGATGGTCACCTGAGATGACATCGAATTGCTTGAATTTTCTTGGTGAATTCTCTTCAATGCGGATTATAGTCTCTTCTTGTTTCGGATGGATTGCCATCGGTTGAAAATCGCATGTTCCTCCTCTCTAGGCAGATTTTGAGAAACGGAATTTCATGAGAGGTCTTATTTATGAGTTTCCATAATCCAAAGCCGGCAAAATCTAGGTTAAGTAAGCGGAGGATGTTGTTTAACTGTAACAAAACTTCTTCCCACCGCACAAATCGCAACCTTGACCTTGACCTTGACTTCGAATTTGATTGTTACAAAATAGTTGCATTTCCGGTAACGGGGATTTTAAATCTCTCCCCTCTTTCATGGAAGATGAGACATGTTTAATGTGGCTAGTCATTCTTTATCGTCTGTGATTTTAGCCATCCTTAAGAGGAGATTTGATTTCTTTGTTTCCAGGAACTTGGTACGTTTATCTCCATAATGCAACTGATCGTCCTATGATTTTTGTCGTTACATGTTGTATTCTTTTTTCTTACTCAACTCAGTTGTACTCAAATGAGTTTAACATGCCGAATTTTACATCTGACTCAAAAAATGTAGAACGCAGTTACCAATTTTTTTGACTCCGGCCAGATAGGTACATAATTCCCCACTCAAATAGCTCTGAGTCACGTACATAATCCAAGCCAGATTTCAAGTATGACATTAAAACAAAAACAAACAAAAAACAAACAACAAAAACAAAAAAAAACGGACTGACATCTGGGTAGTCTCGAGACAGTTACCATGTCAGAGTCAGACCCCAAACAACGGAAAGTGCTACACTTCCCCCAATCCCTTCCCCACTCCTTTCCCCCATTACGTGTCATCGTTCTTAGCCCCTGATCCCTGGATTGAGATTAGCAGGGGGTCCCATTATTATTGGGTTTAACCAACAAATGCTTAACACATAGGCGGGGAAAAGCAGTGGGGGAGAGAGCGGGGGACGTTTAACATTTTCGCCAAACAAACATCGTGTAAATCTTGTTGCGGTGGAGAATAGCTAATTTGAATTTTGAAGCATTTGTTTCATTTGATTTTGAATTTTACCGATTTTACTCCACTTTTCAAGTTCCCAAAGGTGACTTAAAAAAATAAAAGGTAAGATACAGAGAACAAACGTGGGCTAATTTGAAGAATGAATTAGGTCCTGTCTAGTTCATCCGGTGTAACTTTACTCCAAACTGAAAGAGCTTCTTGAGTGTAAGCTGAGCTATCTTAGAAGTTCACTCTCTGTGGCACCCAAATCAAAAATGCCCACGAAAACAACATCAATACTAAAAGTAATATCCCCGAAATCAATGTTTTTAAAATAGTACGATTCGCTCCAAATTTTTGAATTTCGATTCAACTCGCACAGGTGAATTGTATCTAAGGGTGTCAATGGATGTCCGAAAATTCCGGTATTCGTTCGAATTCGCATTCGAAATATCAAATATTATTCGAAAATAGTTTTCGGATTCGGATATTCGGATTTTTTATCCGAAAATGTAACTAATCGGATACGAATTCGGATATGGAGGTATTCGCATCCGAAATATCCGTATCCGGAATTTATGTATGAATATATAGATATTTTAAACCTATGAAAGTGTAGATCATAGCTATTTTTTTTTTATTTTTCTTTATATTTAGACATTTTGTTAAATTTTATTAAAAATAATAAATAATACTTTTAATTCTAATTAATTTTTATTATGTAAACATTAATCTTTCGTAAAAATAAATATATTTTACTCCCTCCGTTCCGATTTACTTGACGTTGTAGAGTTTTTCACGGATATTAAGAAATATCAGAGAGAATAAAATCTTTCCAATAATACCCATATTAATTCCTACTTAAAAGTTAAATAACCTAGTTTTGTGTTTCTAGAATATAGGGAAACTTATCAATCCCATAGTAATGTACTTGGGATGTACAAGATTGAGTATATATCCTCCATGGGGTATATTTAAAAGTTAGAGTAATTGTTTTTGTGTTGATTACCATGAGAATTAATTCTCTGGTGTGATTCCAAAGCAAGGGTAGATTAGTGAAAATTGGGGAAAAAAACTAAAACTATCATCTAATTTGGAACACCAAAGAAACCCTAAAAAAGCAAGTAAAATGGAACGGAGGGAGTACTATTATTTTTTCTTATGATTTCGGATCGGATAATTATCCGATATCCGGATAGAAATTCGGATACGAATTCAAAGTGAAAATTACAATATCCGTTCGGATTTCGGATCGAATTCTGATAACATATGATATTTTCGGATTCGGATACGGATAGTGCCTATCCGCATCCGTATGCATCCGTTTACACCCTTAATTGTATCCAGTGTAGTCAATATCGTCCGTACTGGCCGAAATATCGGCGATATTATCGGTACCGGTGGGAGAGACAACAATATCGAGATACGATTTTCTGCCGATAATATCGGCCGATATACACGAAAACGGTACAACCGTTTTCCGATATGTGATAGTTTCGGAATTTGACGTGAGCATCAGGGAAATTTAGGAATTCTCTGTCTGAATGTCCATCAGAACAATTATCAGAAACCCTTCTTTGCAGCCGAAAAAATTCTTCTTCTCAATCTCAATGGCGAGATTCAATTGATGCTCATTAGAACCCCCTAATAACCATTGCCTCCACCGCCACTGATATCGCTACCACCACCATATCACCTAACTACGCTGGAAATATCAATGCGACTAATACTAATCAATAAATCACCGAATCACAAACTCAAATTAATCACCAAAATAGAAGTTCAATACAAATCCAATTATTCAGAGATGAATTTTTTTTGCGGGCATTCAATTAATGGATATTTAATCCAAGCTATATAGAGATTAGAGAATCAACAAAATATGGAAACTCAGCCTGAATCTAGAATCTAAGATTAAATTCACCTTTTGGATCTTCAAAAAAAGTTGATTGCATTTCAAAGCAGCGAAATTCCAATTACAGATCATATAACAAGATTAAGACCCAATAAATATTCCCTTAAAAGATCAATGGCTAAAGCTAAGCAACATGATCTTTCTAATCGTTAATGGTTAGAGTTGTAATTGAAGACGGTGGGTGGAGCCGTGGAGGTGGTGGTAACTGAAAATAGTTCATGTTTTAGTTTTTACGATGATACACCCTAGCCTAGATTTTCTTTACTCTGGAGTATGGACCTTTTCCTATAAGCCATCTGTACTGCCACGTGCACGTGAGATGTAAAATTACTCGGCTACTACAAACTCCAAAAGCTAAACGAGTCGATGACACTTCATTTTAAGGAAAAAAACACAAAAGAAATTGCTTCGTCTGGGAAAATGTTTATTACGGAGTATAAAAATTATAAATATAAATTTAGAGCCGATATTGCACCGATATTTAAAATCAAAATCTCCCCGATATAATGTTGTATCAGTGTACCGGTCCTCGGCCGAGACAAACCGGTATGCGATATTAACTACATTGATTGTATCCTACTTAGAATAGGGTAGATTCTTATTAAGATGCGATTTTTGACCAGTAAGACCAATTTTGACCAACCAATTTTCCTTCCTAAAGGTGATATATTTAAATGTAAACGAAAAAGTAAGTGCAAGAGATTCAAACCCACTGCCTACTGTCCATTCGGCTTTGGACTTATCCACTGTGCCACTCCAAACTGTTTGAAAATAGCTAACTTCCAGTAAATATATACAGATTTTATAATTTGAGTTTCCTAAATATAAATTCTCTATAAGGTTCACTATATATCACACATATTATATTGTTATGGTTCAATACCTTAACAATTATCAAAAGAACTAAACTTAACAGGTGAATACATGACTTGAGTTGAGATAAGAGAGAATTGAAAGGAGTTGAGAAACAAGGAGTAGTAGAGAAGACTTAAAAGAATAATTTTATTTGCTTTAACCTTCAAAACTCACGAGTATCAGGTATATATATACTGCATACTACTTGATAAACAAGTTGCGCAGGAATTCTAACTGAAATAAATAACTAGGTAAACTAATAAACTAAATAAGGAAAGACTAAAAAAGGAAAACACGTAAAGAGGTGTTGGTATCACAACATCCCACCCCGCTTGAAACAAGACTTGTCCTCAAGTCTCAAATTCGAAATCACAAAAGATTTCATCAAAGAATCTCCCATGTTGCTTCTTCAAAGAGTACGACCTTTCCATTTGATTATCCATTTTGTACCAAAGAACATTGCCCTTCTTATACATCTTACGGTCTAAGATAGAATCAGGCTCCCACTTCTCATAATCGACTGTAATAGGTAGTTCAGTCTGCACAATGTCAGATACACCCAGCTTGAGTTTCAATAGGGAAACATGAAATACAGGATGAATTCTAATGGAATGAGGCAACTCCAATCGATAAGCCACAGTTCCAATCTTTTCTAAGACCTTAAATGGTCCATAAAATTTAGATGAAAGCTTTGAAAAAAAGGAAGTTGCTGCAGTTGTTTGACGACATGGTTGGAGTCTGAGAAAAACCAAATCTCCAGCTGAAAAACTTCTTTCAGTTCTATGTGAATCAGCATAAACTTTCATTCTTGACTGAGCATCTTGAAAATTAGACTTCAGAATCATCAAAACTTGGTCACGAGCTTGTAAGACGACATCCACAGCATGAATAGTAGTAGAGTCAGAAATATATGTTGAAACTGTTGGAGGAAGTATGCTATACACAGCTTGATAAGGACTCATTTTGATTGATGTATGAAAGCTAGTATTATACCACCATTTAGCCCAAGGTAGCCACTTCAGCCATTCACTAGGTTTAATCCCAGCAAAATAACGTAAGTAACACTCTAAAGTTCTATTGGTAACTTCAGTTAAGCCATCAGATTGAGGATGATACGCCGAACTTCTACAAAGTTGAGTGTGTTGAAGTGAAAAGAAAGCTTCCCAAAATTGACTCATGAAAATTGAATCTCTTTCACTCTTGATACTCTTAGGCATTCCATGTAAACGAACTACTTCACGCACAAAAACTTTTGCTATAGTATTAGCATAATAAGGATGCGTAAGAGCCACAAAATGTGCATACCTAGACAAACGATCCACCACTACGAGAATAGATGTTATTCGGTTAGATGGTGGAAGGCCATCTATGAAATCCGTGGAAATATATAACCAAACATCAATGGGTATAGATAAGGGATGAAGCAATCCTGGAGGAGATATAGATTCAGCCTTATTGCGCTGACAAGTATCACAAGAAGCAATATAATCTTTTACTAACTTCTTCATGCCTGACCAATAAATTTTTTGTTGAAGACGCTTGTAGGTACGTAAATAACCAGCATATCCACCAATTGGAGTTGAATGAAATTCCTCTAAAAGTTTAGTGCACCATGAAGATGTGGATACTACCACAATCCTATTCTTATAACGAAGAATTCTACCCGTATATGAATAATGTGGCATGCAATCATGTTGATAACGTAATTTTGCAATTGTAATGCTTAGCTCAGTGTCATTATGACATTCTTGGACAATGTCAATAACGCCAACAAATATAGGTGCAGTAATTGCCATGAATTGGCAATCATTAACACGAGATAATGTGTCAGCTGCCACATTTAAAACTCCAGAATGGTAAATGATTTCATAATCATAACCGAGTAACTTGGACAACCATTTTTGTTGTTCCATTGAATAAATACGTTGTTCAAGGAAGTATTTAAGGCTTCGATGATCAGTGTAAATTTTAAAATGTTGACCAAGCAGATAAGGTCGCCATTTATTAACGGCATTGACTATAACCAACATCTCCTTATCATAAACTGATAGATTAAGATTCTTACCCGAAAGAGATTTGTTGTAATAAGCAATAGGTCTTTTATTTTGAACTAACACCGCTCCAAGACCATTGCCTGAAGCATCACATTCTAAACAGAATTCAGCCGTGAAATCTGGAAGTGCCAAAACTGGAGTACTAGTTAAAGCTTGTTTGAGTTTGTTAAAAGCCGTAGTTGCTTCAGGAGTCCACACAAAGGCATCTAACTTGAGTAATTGGGTAAGTGGAGCACTAATCTTACCATAATCCTTTACAAACTTACGATAATAGCCAGCCAATCCTAAAAAACCTCGCAACTGTGGTCGGAATAGGCCAATTTGTTATGCAGGAAATCTTTTCAGAATCAACTGATACACCTTCTGAAGAAACCAAATGACCCAAATAACTGATTGTCTCTTTAGAAAATTCACACTTAGAATGTTTCAGAAATATCTTATGTGCACTCAAAGCTTTAAACACCAATTGTAAATGCTGAATATGTTTAGATTCTGGTTTACTGTAGATAAGTATATCATCGAAAAAGACCAAAACAAACTTTCGAAGATAAGGACGAAGAATGTCATTCATCAAACTTTGAAAAGTTGCAGGAGCATTGGATAACCCAAATGGCGTTACCAAGAACTCGTAATGTCCATCATGCGTGCGAAAAGTCGTCTTATGAATATCATCCGGATGCACACGAAAGGGATTTTGTGTTTTAGGTATTCGGTAACTAATTTTGAATCTGTAACTTTCAGTATTCATTTTTCTGCAAATTTAGGAGGTGAAAGAGAAGTGCAGGGAAATAGAATATGATGAATCATAAAAATTAAGTGATCCCATCTTATTATGTTGTTTTTCTATTCATTATTATTAGATTTTTTTATCATGAGTTCTGTAATTCCAATTTGGAAAATCAGATTGGATGTATGTGATTCATTTTACAGAGAAACTTTAAAGGGGACACTGCTAACATAAGAAGATTAGTGGTGCTAGAATTGACATATAAAGTAAGATCTTTGTTTTTAATCTTCTATGTTTCCTTGCAAATGTATTTGCATTCGATACTTACTAATAATTATATTTATATTTCATCTGATGTGTTGTGATACCTTACAGGCCACTGTATGATAGCCACAACTTTTCTATCTCGTCTCTTGAATTGTCTTGTTGTTCTTCCTGCTGAGAGTAGTTGGTGATAATGAGAAACTGGGAGCTTTTGGATTTGAAGTTTAGAAGGTGTTCGAGAAAAAGCACGACAAGAAAGGGTAAAAGTTCTTATTGTTCATTTTTACACATTCTTTTTATGGCTTTCTCTTCACCGATATTGGCTGTATTTGCAACTGATATATGATTAAAATGTGGGCTTTAAGTGCTTGAAGTGTGTGTTAAAACTATTGCACTGAATTACATTAGTTGTGTTGGGTTTACGGAGCAAGAGAATGACACACAAGCAAGCATATTTTCTCCATTTTTTTTTGACACTTAATATTTTATTCCATCATTTATCTTTAATTTTTTTTCTTTTATTGCCCAGCACAATTTGGTATAATTGCTTGCATGCGTTCAATGAATTTCTAGCAGACAATTTGGTATAATTGCTTGAATAACAGAAGGGTTATAATTAAATTGAAGTTCTGAATTTGATTTAGGGATGAATTGAAGAGTTGGGGTTTGTGAGAAAAGTCACAGATGATGAAATTGAGGATTTAAACGAGTGATTGGAGGTGGGTTTAACCTGAATTGGAGTATGAGGTTGAAGAGTAACTCGAATTTGAGGGTAAGGGTTTGATTCTGTTTTAATGAAGGTTGTTAGAAGTTGACTGTGGTGAATTGACATATAAGGAAGGAGATTGTGATGCATTGCTCGAGTTGAATCGTTCAGAGGTAATTGTTCTTTTCTATGAATTTCGTGAAGTTATGTAGTTCTTTTGTTGACTTTATGGAATTATCTATAGACAATGAATTAAGATGAATTTGATGAGTAAGGAATGGAATTATGAATGTTTATGGTGTATCTTGAACTACAGAGAATGAGGATGATGCAGGGATTGGTTAACTAGTTGTGTGTTGTTGGCAATGAGATGTTGAGAATGCTGGTTGCATGTGTATGTGCTAGTTTAAAATAGAATGGAGTTGTTATTGATCTGAGTTGCAGATATGATAACTGAGGCAGGTGGTAATGTGTATGTAATGGATGAGTAGTTCCTCGTAGTGAATCAAATGGCGCTCATGAGGTGGTTTTGATAGTAATGGGTTGAGTTTGATCTTAAACTGACATTGCAGGAGGTGTTTGAATTGATGAAGGTGTTGCTTGAGTTAAAGTTAGTGAACTCAGAACTTATTATGGTTGCAGCTGGTGATAGTTTTAGTAGAAGTTTACTATAGCAGGTACTGAGAATGTTGGAGTTGCTGAATGTACAAATGAGGTGTGGCAGAGATGTTTGAACTGTAAAGCAAAATCAAGTTGTAATGGACTGGATTTTGTTTTTGAGTGGAACTCAAGTTTAGATGTATGTTTGGCTATTGCAGTTGAGTGTTTTAACCAACTGCCAATGGAGGAAACTGGTGGTGCAAGTAATGTATGCGAACATAAAAGAGATCAGTAGTGGTGTGGTAGTGATACGAGATAGATGGAAGCGCAAGTGCTATATCTGAATGTGGAATGAGATTGGAGATGAACATCATTGAGATGAAAGTGGAAAGAATGGAGCAATCATCGCATTTGCAGGTAAGCTAAGCTTGTATTTGAAGTTTAATTATGAAGTTCAGTTAAATTTATTATGTTGTATTGTATTTGGAGTTTTAGATGATGTTTAGTTTGGAATTAAACTTGAGTTAGAGTTGTAGAGTTTAGAGTTTGGTGTTGCACAATGTTTGTGCATTAGCATTCCTTGTCCTGTGCAAGTGTTTTGGCCTTGTGCCATTCAGCCTAGTCAGGTACGTATCTGACTCTAGATGACTTAGTCCATCCGACCGAGTCGAATCGGGTTTGACCCACTGAGCCACTAGTCTTGACTCGTTGATCATTGACCATGGACATTGACCGACCTTGGACGTTGATTATTGGTTGACATTTGACCAGACGTTGACCGTTAGTTGACTTAGATGGACCAGACCTTTTGTTAACGGGCCGGGCCGGAGTAAGCCCACGGGTCATGGGCTTGGGCTTAGGATTAGTCCTTCTTAATTAGATGAATTAGACCCCTTATGGTCCGAATTAGCCTTTGACTTCTTCTACAAAGTTATAGATGTTCGCAAGATTTAGCTAATGGACTAGAGAAACAAACTATTTGAATTATTAGACCTTTAAATATGCAAGAGATGGATAATGAAGATGTGTAGAATCATAAATGGGCTTAGAACCATTTGATAGAATTGTATGATTCTTGTATGAGCCATCTTGGCTAGATTCTTAGAGTGCTTGTATGATTAATAGTTAGTTATTAACAACGATCGATTCAAAGGATGAACCAGTGGACCGTGGATCTCGAGGTAGGCGTGGCTTGCCATCAAAAGAGGTGGGAATTTATATTTAACTCTTTTGTGATTATTGTTGTTTTCCTTTACAAAATTTTATGTTTAACAAATTCATGCATTATCTGATTGTGTAGTCCATGCATTGTTTTATTTAAAATTCTGAAAGTACCGTTGTTTCTTTTAATCTTTCCATTGTTTGGAAAGGAATGGTAATGCGTTGTTTGCCTATATGAATTGTTTGGGAAATAAGAATTTCCATTTGATTGTTTGGAAATAAGAATTTCCATCTTTGGTATATAGGGTACTGCTCCTTCATTTACTGGTGCGGGATGAGTCACCATATTATTATCTAGGTGCGGGACGAGTTCACCATATTATTATCTAGGTGCGGGATGAGTTCACCATATTACATATTGCTTAGAAGGAGTTGGTTTCCATATACATGATTGTTTACCTCTGTGATTTGGTTGTGTTTAGTGTTAGGGAAAACATGAATTGTTTTCAAATCATTTCCAATGATTACATGAAAGTTAAATGTTATTCCTACTAGGCACCCCTTTTAGGGATGATGTGCTCACCCATTCCCACTTTCAGTTTCAGAGACAGATCAGAGTGCGCAGCGAAAGCTTCGAGGAGTTGAGTCCGTTAGTTGGTTAACTTCGGTTATGTTTATTATGTTGTATTTTCTATTTGTAAACCAAATGACTATTGTATATGTATCATTTGAGAGGAGTTCTTGTATATTTATATTTCTGAGCGGGGCTAGTTTTTGGGTTAAGTTTGTAGCAGATTCCTTAATTGAATGCTTAAGTATATGTTTTAGATTTTAGTGCCTCTTTATTTAGTTAAAACTCTCGGATTAGTCAGCTGCTAGCTTTGGGGGCGCTACAGCTCTCATCTTTACAGGATTTGTTATGTCTTCACATTCACCATCTGTTTGCCATCCTTCTCTAAAGGTAAGAAGAACTTTGTCTTATTTAAGATATTTTCTCCGTTTATCACGTCAGTATGATCATGTACCTTACGACATCGATGCACGTCAAAGGAAGGAGATCACATGGGTTTCGTTTGTCCAGCACTAATTGAAGCGCCAAGGTGACATATGTTGTTATTATGTGTGGTTCCATCCATTATGAGGCGAGGCAATATAAAATTTGAGAATTAACTTAGAAATATCATTTCATGTTAATTTAGATGATTGCAGCAATAAAGCATATTACACTAGGGGAAAATCCTGAAATAATTGTAAATTATAACACATCTGAAATTTTTATTTTAAGTATTTGCTCATGGTTGGCAACTTGCCATTGCTATCACTCGTAACTGGTATTTCGTTCTTATCATCATTTGATGGTTTATCAGGTATACTCTTGATGTATGGGATATTGGTTGGCAGAAAACCATTAGGTCTTATTGGAGGGAACAAACTGATGGTTTTGTGTATGTAGACAGATAGTAATCTTTTGAAGGAAGAGGTAATGTCACTTAATGTTCATGTGTGATTGTGTCTATGGATTATAAGTACTTTCTATTGTTATTTTGTGTCTGTAGACAGATAGTAATCGTAATTGTTTTTTTTTTTCTTTTGCGCACATAGATTTCAAAGGATAAGATGTAGTAAACTTACATTCTCGATGTAGTTAAGTTGTGACAGTAGTCCCTTATACTTCTTATTGGTGCTCCTTGGAAGTGATTACACATACTTCATTATTAATATAACCTAGTTGATTAACTTCGTGGAATGTTTGTGTAGTTGCAGGAAATCCCACACTACACCCCTCACTCGAATTTGTTTAATTATTTCATTTGAAGATGAGTAACAATATATTTTATTAATTGTTTTCTTGAAAGGTTTACAAAGAAATGTAGAACAGAGCTAAAGAAATTATAATCACTCTTAATTTTCTCTCTCCTAATGACTTGCTTAACAATTCAAAAGAACTCTCCTCACAACAGACTGACTCAACCCTTTATATAGGGTAGTATATTAGGATGATGAAATGTCAGTCCTTTATTTTCGGAACATCTCGCGAAGTGTCGCGAATGTTATAAACGTTTTTACTTGCGACACTCCTAAATATCGCCAAGTCTCCATACTTTTCTCATGTTCTCGCTTTCGTCATTCATTGCGTCATTTATATTTCTTTCTTGCGACGCCTTCGCAATGTAGTTGTTTATTACTCTCACAAAGTATTGATGTCGCGATATTCTCGCTCCTACATATTGCCTCTTCTCATGTCTTCTCTCCAAGAAGAGAATGTCATGAGAACCAATATTTTAAAGTGCCGCAATCGCTCATCTTTATCTCGCGATTGTTCATTTTTACTCGTTTTATTTATGTACGGAATTTATTACAGGTGTTTCTTCTTCCACTCTTTTCTTGACACGTCTCTTTCAACCGTTTATTCTTGACCATTCACGTCCCATCTCGCATTAAATGCATTTGTTTTCTCGAGGATTCTCTTCTCTATATATAGCTTTCTTACCCTTCTCTTTTTCTCTATTATTTTCCTCTGCAACTTTCCTTTAACTTTCTTCCTCCGCAATTTGCGCTTCTGCTACCGTAATCCTCCCATTCAATTCTCTCAATCTTCCATTCCCCATTCATTCCCATACTATATCAATGGCTTCACTGGGTCGTACATATAAACCCCTTTTTGAAGATACTCAAAAGAAATTAGAGGAGAAGGGTTTCATCTTATCAACCATTCCCGATCAAGAATCTTCGTCTTCATTCTCTCTCGCAAATCGTTTTCGATCATCAATGTGATGATCATAAAATCATAGTCTCGCTAGGTCAACTCCTCGCAGACTTCCCATTCCTCTATATAATCCCGAGATACCATTATTCTATGAAATCCTTGCTCATGAAAAATTCTCGCGAGCCGTTTATCGCTTGAGTGGCGATCGCATCCGCTTGATGCTTGAATTTGCAAATCGCGCGCCGGTAAAGGATCTTTATATCCTGTTAATGTTAGAGATCCTAACTTTGCAAATTTGGAGATAATCCCGAGAAGTATACTCGTAGAAAATTTCTTTGCGAATTATGCAAAGAATAAACATGAGAAATGATAAATCTCGCCGGGCGCTCGATCGAAAAGAATAGATAATGTTTCCGACGACAAGCCGCTTATGCAAGATATTGATTGGCATTCGGCAACAATAGCACTCCCGTCATTCCAAAGATGAAAATGGTGGGTTGTTCCTTTGTTGTTGAGTGGTCCTTACATCGCAGGTTCATATGTTCTCCCTGCACACCTTGCGAATTATCACCCTTGGGAGTTTAAGTGGCCTCGAGGAGACAAAAGAGGTATACTTCCTTTTTCAATTTCTCTTTTGCGACATTTTCTTCCTCTTTTATTTATTAACTTTCAAAAAATTTTAGATCGCCAGATCGAGAAAGAAGTATAAAGAAGATCCAAAGCCGAGTACCCCGGCGATACTCCGATCGCTCACTATGAAGTAAGAAACATTTTCTTTTGTTATTTTAAACAATATTGTTGCCTCTCGTTTCTTATCTTCGTGCGTATGCGAAGGTTGACTTTGAAGAAGTCAAGTCGCGAAGGTTAAAGGCAAGGATAAAATTACTTTTCGCAAGGACAAGTCTTCGCTCCGCTTTCTAAAAACGGAAAACCCAAATTCTCTTCTCAAACCAATGAAAATTCTCGATGAGGGTGAAAATGAGGTTGGCACTTCCTCCGCGAAAGAGAATCACTTGACTACTTCGTTATGGCGCAATTGTCCAGTGTCTTCTCCGATTCTATGCAAGGATTAGGAGATGATCATCTAATCGCTACTTATGAGCTCTCGCAAAAATTTGCGATGCCCCACTATTAGAGGATAATGAATCTTTTTCGCGTCTCCCGAACGTTGACCTCCAGTCACTTAAATGCTCTTACTGCTTTGGTATGTTCATATTCCTTTGTTTCTCTGTAATTTCGATTACAAACTTTATCCTAACAATTTCTTTTTTCCTTTATAGTCTGGGAGAGCTTCCTTTGTTGTTGCCTCAGATCTCGAGAGAAGATGCGACAACTTTCACAAGAAAAATCTTCAACTTAAAGAAAAGATCCGAGAATTAG
This sequence comes from Papaver armeniacum, assembly GCA_023531295.1. Taxonomy (NCBI): domain Eukaryota; kingdom Viridiplantae; phylum Streptophyta; class Magnoliopsida; order Ranunculales; family Papaveraceae; genus Papaver; species Papaver armeniacum. Next base: position 47,470 of record JAJJWW010007803.1, on the reverse strand, counting down.
AAACTGGGGTTGCGATGTCTCGCAAGAAAGATGAAAGAATTCAACAATTGGAAATCGAATCGGCTTCTCTCAAGACTAAGATGTCTACTCTTCAAAGCGCAAAACAAAGAAACTTTATGCTATAAAATTTTTATTCTTCAAGTCATCTTTACTTTGTCGGCTATTATTCTTTCCCTGATTTATTATTTTCGCAGACATATATAATCTCTCTGATGAAGCCATTCTTCTCCATTCATTTCCCGAGCCCATGGATAATGATGTTCTTCTCACCCATCTCAACGAGTCTTTAAGTAACTCATCAAACAAAATTGATTCCCTTTCATTGAATGAACTTCGAACCAAATGTCGCCTCTTAGAGATTGAGCATAGAGCTAGTTTAGGTTTAGCCAATCGATTTAAACAAATGTATCTTGATTTCCATAGAAAAATCGAGCTTCAAAGGAAGAAAATTAGTGGCCTTATTGATGAAAAAGACCGTACTGCTAATAGGGGTGCACAGGCATTAGCAACAATTCAAAAGTCTCTTCTCGAAGTACAAATTGAACGAGATGAATCCCTTCGCCAATGCCATACTTATCGAGCGAGAAGAACAAGTTCGTTCACTTCTTGTTATAAATAATGATGATGAGTTTGCTTGGGCTGCGAAGGTTCTAGATAATGCCAGGAATAATTTAGGTGTTGATGTTAGCCTTCATGCCGAGCATACTGCCTTGGTTAAAGACATGATATCTGACAGAGAAGGTTGTTTATTATACTTTGTCCGTCCCTTATCTCTCGTAGTACTCGTTATTGTATTGTTAATTTATTATCATATGTTTTGCGAATCCGAGAAAAGATTTCAAATAAGGATTGAAGAACTTGAACGAGAAAGGGGAACTCGCAGAAGACCTTTCTCTTCGCAATAATAAGTATTCTAAGTTGAAGAAACAACCGCAAGCTACAATGGGCGAATTTCAACAATACCGCTGTTCGTTTTCGCAATCAAACTATTGAAATGGTTTGCAATGATCACCGCATTCCTATTAGTTCATATCCTTGTCTTCGCGGTGATATTCCCCGAAGATACGCCTTTCTCGATGTCTCCGATAGTGATGCTAGCGAAGCGTAAGAATCGCGAAGAGAATTATGAAATCAAGAATCTGACCAAGAAGAAGATTCTTCAAAGAAATAACTTCTTTTTCTTCTTTTCGCTACTTGTAATATATATACTCTTTCAATCTTCTTGGATTGTCAAATGTGAATTCAATCTTTGTTTTCTTTACTTGCACATATTAATCAAGCAATTCTCTTTTATAATTCGACTAACTAGTATTATGAATCCATAAATTCCTCATATGGAAATGAATAACAAAACTTTATCCTATTCATTCCCATACTTGCCTCTGTTATTCATTTTGAAATGAGAGATTTACCTCTCGTTATCCTTTTGTAAGCATATCAAGCTCGTTATTGCGACAAGATCGCAGAATGTCTCCATAAATGAAGAACTCCATTAATCTTGCCTTATCGTTTTTGTGTGGTCTTATTTTGCCTTCCTAATTAAAGGTCTTATTTCGCTACTCTTGTTGCGACAAGATCGCAGGACGTCTTTACATTTTCATGTAATGACCCATTGACCTTGTCTTATCATTTGTTAAGTATTTTTGCCTCTCATAGATATTTTATCCGCGACAATATGACAGGCTTAAATACTCTTGCGAGTGTAAAATCCCATGACATTATCGTCTCTCGCGACGAAATCGCAGGACGTTTTTGCATTTTCATGCAATAACCCATTGATCTCGCCTTATCCTTGCGTCGCATTATTGCCTCTACAGATCATTGCACAAATATGACAAGCCTATATTTCCTTGCGAAAATAAAGTCTCATGACATTTGCGTCTTTTGACACTTATCACCTCCCTAATGGAGGGTGCCGCCTTATCTTCTCCCCGGTTGCCCTTCAAGGAGGCGTACATCGGCCATACAAGACTAGCTACTCCCATCCGGTCTTAACAACAACCAGCTTGTTTTCGCAGCCTCTTATCCCTTATACTTATATGGTTTATGGTTACGAGACTGCACCCTAAGTGGAGTTTTCTTCGGCCGAGTGCAAAGATATACCAAGACTTGCCAAGAATGGCCGAGACACTTCAAATGCCCCCCGCACTCTTGGCTCAACCGTGTACCCCTGCGCCTTGAGCATACACTCGACTCTTGGAAGAGACCCTCGGTCGTCCAACCAGGTATAACCTTATATATATAGTTGGAAATCCAAGGTATCTCCCCGGATAGGCTTTCATGGGCCCCAAATCTCCATGACTCAAGTTCCAGAGCGGTGTAACCTTTCCCCGAGCCATGTCAAGAGATAACCCATTATATGACGCACTTTAGGTCTTACATTTGCCTCTTGCGAAATATCATTCGCGAACTAAGGTGTACGCCATAAAGGTTCGTCCCATTCACTCACTCATTCATTTTTGTTAATTCATTCAAGCATTCATTCTGTTTGCGATTATATCGCACAATCTTACATTGTTTAATCATTTTTGTTTTTCAATTCTTCAATCAAAGTATCATACATTTTTTAAAGGCGAGATCTTCACATGTTTTTGCTTGAATTATTGTTTCTTCCTCTTACTCTGAACAATCTTTTGTTGTTACTTTTTGATGATTATTCACTTCTTACACTTTTTGCTCTTACTACACTCTGCCTTTTCACCATTCAAATCTCTTATCGTTTCCTTTCCATCACAATTTTTCAACTGCCTTCATGCATTCACTTCGCAAAGCGTCTACAACTACCTTTTATTCTTCTTGTCCTTGACGTGCCTTCGCCATTTAATCTTTGTTACTTATCGCAATTATTCACTTCTTACACCTTTTACTCCCGCTTCCTCTCGCTCTCGTATCATTAAAACCTCCGAATAATTCTTTTCCAAAGATGACTTTCAACTGCCTTCATATCTTCACCTCGCAATGTGTCTTCTCTCCTTATATTTATGCTATCTACCATCAATCTTTCTTTTCTTTGTTCCTCTTTTATATTCTTCTTCCATCCCTTCTTTTTTGCGGCTCTCTCTTCACAGCTCTCTACATCGATCTCATAACATTTTTCCCCTTCTATCCAATCTCCCTTTATAATTCCAACACCACTAGGATGGGGAAACTTTATACACTGATGAAACGTTGACGCCACACCTGCAAATTCATGCAACCATGGCCTTCCAATCAATGCATTATAAGGGGACTCCACATCGACCACACAAAACAAAATATCGCTTGACAATCCTTGCAAAGGTATTCTCATGTGTACTTCTCCTTTGGGCTTGTTCGCACCATTGAAACCATATATTTTGTATGTTGAAGGGATCAAATCTTCATCCTTTCCTCCCATAGTCTTGTAAGTATGGTAAAAAGAATGTTGACCGAGCTCCCAAAGATTGATTAATATTCTATTTATCGCCCAAAATTTTCTCGCTTCATCATCTTCCCCATCAATAGGTTTTGGATTAATATCCGCTTTTACCACCAATGGGTTATCATGTATTTCTATACCTTTGGGTATTTCTTCTGCCGAGAAAGAGATAATCTGTAATTGCCATTCTTTTAACTGTGATTTCCTCGCGATGTTCATTACCTCTTTATCATTAACATCCCTCGCAAAAACCCTACTTAGTACGTTATCATGAAAATCTTCAATGGTGCGATATGAATGAACAATGGAGTTGCAAAACAAATTTTTAGCTTTCGCCCCAACTTCTATCATGAACGTTTCTTTCCCCTTTGATGGTGGAGGCGGTAAATGTTGAACTTTCTCTTCGCTTTTTAAAAAGTGATTCACTTTTCCCCGATCAATCATTCTAAGGATAATTCTTTTGATGTTTCGGGCAGTCATTTGTCGATGTCCATGAAAACGATGGTAAGAGCAGAACTCGTGACTTCTATCACCTGGTGGCGGTTCACTCCCATGTTCCATGGTGCAGTATATTCTCCATCACGAGTATAGCTTCCCATATCTTCTCCACACTAGTATTTAGTGGTGGCATCTTGATTTCTTCCCATACTACTATATGACGTCGTTGTCCTCCATGATAATTCTGTTTTTGACTTCCATAGGTTTCTTGCGGGTGATCAAGTCTCTGAATCTTGTTATTGCCGCCACGATTGTAGTAGTTTCTTTCTCTTTCAAATTCTTCTTGATCTCGGCTTCCCATCGCTACTAATTTTGGCTGTCCATCATCTACTACTTTTTCTTGTTGCCCTTGCGAGGTACTCGCCACCGCTTGTATTAACTGGGTAACAAACTTGCATTCGCAAAGACTTGAACTTGTATTCGCGACGGGTACGATTCTACTTCATTTTGTCTTTCCTCCAAAGCAATATATTCCTCTTGCAATTCTCTCAATTCGGTCATCGTGATTGTATTCTTGACTCTAAAAACTTGAACATATAATAAGTTGGTTGCGAACATAGCATTTATAAATGATAGTATGAGGTATCTTTCATCCACCCGTCCAGCCATTTCGCTACACATTGTCTTCCATCTTACAAATCGATGTCTCAAGCTCTCGCCAACTCTTTGTTTTAGCCCAAATACATCTTCAATGCCAGGTCGCGAAGAGTTGTTACTTATATACGCCCCTAAAAATATAGCTTGTAAATGATTGAATGACGTGATTGTATTCCTTGGTAGACCCTCAAACCATTTCAACGCTTCTCCCGTTAAACTCGACGCAAAGTATTTGCACAATATAGCATCATGGTTTTCCCACTGTAGCATACATCTCACGTAAGCCTTGATTTGTTGTACTGCACAAGTTGACCCATCAAAAATGCTAGTTAATGCTGGTAAGTTGCATTTTGGGGGTATTCCTTCTAGCTGCACTTCTAATGTAAAAGGATTTTTCGCAGCCTCTGCGATAGCTTCATCTAACCTGTCTTCTCCCTCCTTCTCTTCTTCGTCGTTAAATATTCCTCTCATCTCTCGCCAATTCTCGCAGAATTTGTTCATTTGCCTCGAATTTGAATTTATCTGTCTCTTTAATTCTCGCTTCCCTCCTTCTTCGTTCGTGTCTACTTATATTTTCTCGGTTCATTGCTCTCTTCTCTTCTTTCTCTCATGAGTTTCTCCCTCATCTCCTTCACAAATTCTCACACCATTATATCTGTCATTTTCTTTCTTGGCTGTCTATCAATTCTTTTTGTATTCTTTCATATTCTTCGTTGATATCTCCATTGTTGCGATTTCGCTCGCGCCTTCTTTCTCGATTGTCATGATTATTCTCGCCGAATCGCCTCTTCCAATTCCCGATTTTCCATTTCTCGCTCTCAATCTTTCTCTCTCGCGAGCTAGACGCGCTTGTTCAAGATAATGCTTTTCAATGTCATCTTCAATTTCCTTTTGTTTCCTTTGTGTTTCTCTCCCATGTAGTATTCTCCTTCCTTCTTCCCGATTTTCTTCATTAACCAAGGTTATTCTCGTCCTTGAGGTCGCCTATCTTCTTGATTTCCATCATTTTGATCATTCACCAAAATATAACGATTCTCTACTAATTCTCTCTCTTCGCGACCTCCTTCACCAAAATTTAACTCTCTTTCCAAATTTTCTTCATTAACGTTTTCCGCAGGTAATGTTCTTCTCACGTTTTCTCTAATCGATCCTGATCTCGATCTGTTATTACTTTTTGATCTTCTATTTTGCAACCTCCTATTTTCCATCCTTAATTCGTGGTTTTGCCTTGTTAGATTTGCACGTTCCTCTGCTTCTAACCGCCTTTCTTCATGTATTGTCTGTCTCAACGCTTCTAATGCTGCAATTTCTTCATTTCCACGAATTGTTTCTCCCATCTCTTCTCGATTTCTCCCTTCTTGTCCACTATTCATCAATTGTTGCACTTCTTCTCTTTCTTCCATAGAATCTGATCTCCATGTATGCACGCTCACTCTATCATAATCGATTACTCTGTTTAGTGCTGGTTGAATTGGTGGTTGAGTTGGTGGTTGAATTGATGGTTGAATTGATGGTTGAATTGGTGGTTCAATTGGTGGTTGAATTGGTGGTTGAATTCGACCTTCTTCTCCATTTCTTGCATTTATCCTTGATGGTTCACCTACTTCATTTCTCCTTTCTCCAACTAATCTTCCACTTCTCCTTACGATCGTTGGTTGTTCTGATGCATTCTTTCTTCTAGCCATTTCTCAATTTTAGTAACTTGTTAAAAATTATTCGAGATTTCTTTCTTGTTACACCTGATCCTTCCAATTCACAAGGTTGATCTTCTACTCATCCCTGTTTCTAGCGCATATGTAGTTGCAGGAAATCCCACACTACACCCCTCACTCGAATTTGTTTAATTATTTCATTTGAAGATGAGTAACAATATATTTTATTAATTGTTTTCTTGAAAGGTTTACAAAGAAATGTAGAACAGAGCTAAAGAAATTACAATCACTCTTAATTTTATCTCTCCTAATGACTTGCTTAACAATTCAAAAGAACTCTCCTCACAACAGACTGACTCAACCCTTTATATAGGGTAGTATACAGTGGATGACAGCTAAGGTGTCCTTTATTTTCGGGAACATCTCGCGAAGTGTCGCGAATGTTATAAACGTTTTTACTTGCGACACTCCTAAATATCGCCAAGTCTTCATACTTTTCTCATGTTCTGGCTTTCGTCATTCATTGCGTCATTTATATTTCTTTCTTGCGACGCCTTCGCAATGTAGTTGTTTATTACTCTCACAAAGTATTGATGTCGCGATATTCTTCTCCTACAGTTTGCTAGTTTAAACTTCATTTCACCTTTAACTTCATGAATTCGAGACTTTCATTTCACTTTTATTCCTCCACTTAAATTATTAACTTCATGGTATGTTTGTTAGGAAAATGATGTACTCAATCAAATTATTCACTTCATGGTATGTTTGTTAGGAAAATGATGCACTCAATCGAAGCGTTGCATAATTGGAGGTTCAAGCGCAGTATTGCCACCAAACCAAGAAAATGAAGTAATTGAGGTGTCATGCATCATTCACTTTTTTTTATTGCAGTATTTCATATGGATTCAGAAGTATTTTACATAGATTCAGTATTTTTGATAGAGTCAGTAGTTGAAATATTTTATTTTAACAGGCTCTCAGGTAGTTGAGTAAAATATGACCATATATACTCTGTTTTGGCAGGTACAAGTTAGAACCGTCTAGGATGACACTACATAGATTTCATAATACATCAGCCAGTAGTTTTTGGTATGTCTTAGGGTACATGGAAGCAAAAAAGTGACTCGAACATGGTAATAGGATTTTGATGATAAGTTTTTGTGCTGGTTTTAAGTGTAACAATTGTCATTGCGAGGTCTTTGGATATTTTGATGATGCAAATGTTTGGAAAGATTGTATTGGCAGATTGATGTTGTTTTACAAGAACTTTTGTTTGTTGCAGGATATTTGACACGGAAATGTGCAGGAAGGGTTTGTTGCTGACAAGCAAAATAACACTCAAATGCTTCAGCCACTAATTGTAGTTAACAGATGGTAAATCGATACACCATTAACTGTATATGAACATCTAATTTCTAGTTTGTTTTTGGGAATGAGCTTGAATCTAATTTTTGACTGTATGAACTTGAAGTAATGATAATTTTTGTTATATGGATGATTTTTGTGTTCAGTTATAGAGATGTTGAGTTGACATAACATTGAGAAACATAATTTTATGAGTCGTGGTTTAGAAATGAAGTCGTGGCTTCCTTTTAAGCTATGGCTTCATTCTGAGCGTTTTTTTTTTGTGTTCCAAAAAAAATTTAGCAACGGCAAGCTTCGATTGCGAATGAACAATTTAGCAACGACATCGGCAGTTGCGAATCTCCGTTGCTGACCAGGAGTCGCAACGAAGCTTATGTCGTTGCGAAAAATTGCAACACGGTTTTTTGCAACAGAGATCCGACGTTGCGACCCCAGTCAGCAACAGCAATAGTCCGTTGCTAATCCTTAAAAATGGTGTAGTGGTCCTTCTTGGCTCATGGAAAATTTCTCATTGGACTTAGGCCTTAGTACCCAAGTCGCCATGTTTCCTGTCGGATTTACTCCCCCTTTTGGGGGCGTCCTCGTACCGCCAAGGGGTATTATTTTTCATGTATCAACATTAGTCGCCTGACTATTGGGTGAATTGTCAAATGACCCAGTTATCAAATTGCCTTAAACTTTTGAAAATATCTGAAACACGACAATATGTTAAGAAACATAACTACCAGAAGCAACAACAATGTCTTATAAATATTCAAGTCACCAAAGTAAAGTGTGATGAACTCTCATGACTGAGTTGTACTAATGAAACTGTTTGACATCATGGGGAGAATCTAATAGTGTGTTGGACTCTTTTCCTTCATCGAGGTTACTTTTTCCCACAAGGTTTTGTTACTCGGAAAGGTTTTTAATGAGACAACAACAAACATCGGGAAGTAATTTCCCAACAAAGGCTATTTTCTTTCCCACGAGGATTTTCTGCCTTAGGAGTTGTGAAGCAACTAATCAACTTCGACGGAGAAAAGTGATCATCTGCAACGAATCACCTCTACTTGCATCTGTCACGTTGTACTCTTTTCCCTTCATCAAGGTTTTGTCCCACTAGGTATTCATTGTCAAGGTTTTAATGAGGCAACATATTCGAGTCCAACTATGTTCTAGGTTTGCTTAATATTGTGCTCTTTTTCTTTAGTTCAGGTTTTGTCCCTCTGGGTTTTCCTGACGAAGTTTTAACGAGGCAATTAACTTAGACTAGTCGGTCCTTAAAGAGAGTATTGTATGTGATAAAATACATGTAAAGTACGAGATAACATGTGAAGAGTTGTACCAAGGTTTTGTCCCATTGAGTTTTTCCTTGTCAAATTTTTAATGAGGCAATTGATTTCGGCACAAGTCATCAAGGAGAGAACGACATTTGAAGAACTACATTCAAAGCACTGTATGTGAAGCACTATGTATAAGGTTTTGTTATTGAACCGCACAATGGGGAGTGTTACAGGGACCAAGGCCCATGGATGTGTGGTCCATCTAGTTACCTAGAGTTTCCCCTTTATATGTATATAATGCAACCTATGTATTACGACTACTACTCTATCTAATAAGATGATTCTCCTTCTTGCCTCTACATTTCCTTCCTTCACCTCTGATTCTCCTTAATCAATAATCTCACTATTAATACCCAAAAAGAAAAAGGTAAAAAAAATTGTGTAGAAGTATATTCTCACCGATGAATAGAAAGAAAAAAATCCTTTCAAAAAAAAAAGAGAAACAACCAATGAACAAAATTAAACAAAACACAAATCATCATCACCATATATCACCCAATATCCTAAAACAAATATAATTGCACTTCATTATATTCTATGAAATTCTTATTTTGTTTTAGTATTTTGTTTCGTATCCTACACATTCCAGTGAGCCTTAAACCTCTTCAAAGCCCCGTCAATGGCAACATCAAAAGCATCTTGTGTAGACCCTAATCCATCTTTAAAATAAGCATACACAAATTTAGGTACATACTCAATCACTTTTTCTCTCATTTTTCTCACTTCATTAGTAGCATCTTTCCGGTGTGTATAAACCATTTATATTTAATTAGAACATAACTAGTACAATCGTTGCCACGGTGGGAGGGCCGACCGAAGAACTTGACGAAACGACATCACTACGTGATTGCACGAATTTAGATTTGTAATGGGAATTTTTTTTGTAAAAGAGATGTCCAAACAAATTTTATCATAATTCTAATTTGGTAAGAACACTAACTTGATACTTAAGTAGTTTTTAGCAAAAATTTGAGGCGCCTTATTGCTGCTTCTGTGCTTTGGAACAGGAAAAAAGGCTCTCGACAAAAGTTGAAGCCAATCTAATACATCAATTGTGAAAAATCATCAACACCAATTAAGAAAAAACAACTTCTACAGTAACTATGGTACTACTTTAATGAAGTTTGAAATTCAATGCCCTAATTTCTCTTTCAACAGAATCTACAGTAAAAAAAGAATTAAGAAAGAATTAATTGAGATTTCAATTACAGCAAAAACTAATTCAAATTTGCATTAGGGCGTAAAGGTAGTTCTTACCAATTGTTTTGAAGATTGTGAGTGTGTTCCGTCGATTTCAATTAGGGCGTGAAATTTCGTCGATTTCTTCTTCAATTTCGATTTTTGGTGAACAAATTAGTTCAACAACACTGAAATTGAAGGAAAAATCACATCAATGAGTAGGACAGTTAGGGCATTGCACATCAATGAACGAAGAAATTTGGGTACTGAATTTCTAGAGAAATTAGGTCACTGAAATTAACTTGAAAGTGGAATAAAAAACCTAAATCTTCTGATGATGGTAAAAACGCTGGACATGATGATGATGGTGGAGAATCTGACACGCTGTGGATGGTGATGGTGGTGGAGATGATGGTGGTGGACTGAAACTTCTGAGAAGAAGATGGGAGCAGTTGAGATGATGAACTTGTTTGGAGGAAAAAAAAATCGAAGGAGAAGGAAGAAGGAAAAAAAAAAAAAAACTAAAATTTGGAGGTGGCCGAGATTCGATCCCGCAATCTTTATGTCACTTTGACAAAAATTCTCTCAAAAAATCAATTTATGACCCGCGTTTTCTTCTTTTTCATTTGACACATCTACCTTTCCGGTTTGGTTTATTTACAAAAATGTCTAAAGGAAAAAAAGAAAAATTTGATTCAGATGAGCATTTTTGGTTTTTCGGCCCGGACCATTTCGAATCTTTTTGTGTCAATTGATCACTTACATTTTACAAAAAAAATGACCATATAGAATGTCCTATCCCTGGCTTCGCTCGGTTGGCCCAATTAATAATACATATGATATTTCTTATTTTGTTGGATCAACTAGTCCAACCCTCCGGTCAAAAACATGGTCACATTCATGAAGATATTTCTCATGTTATGGCAAGGAAGACACAGTAAAAAGAAAAACGTGCTATACATGAGTACATTACTATGGATGTGGGTACTTGGATAAGATTTTGAATGATGGGTGGAGAAAATTTGAAGCTACATCTATAAATGGAACCAAATATTTGAAGTAAAACCTCACCCACATTGATTTTGAAAACATGGCGAAAAATTCTTTCACTTTCTCTCAGTTTGGTTTTCTTTTGGTGGTGGTTTTGATCGCTATGACCTATTAGTAAGTAATTATATTCCTGATTGTCATGTATTTGGTTGTCTGAATTTTTATTAATTATATTTGTTTTGGGGGGTGATCACAGTGGAGGAATTGAAGCCGAAGGCAGACAAGTATGTGATGGCAACATTTTGGGACGAATAATTGTTCGTGGCGAATGTAGGAACTGTGTTGCTCCCTGCAGAGACCACTTCAACAACGTTGTTAGGATTCAATGTGCCCCTCTTCCGTTCAATCAAATCGAGTGCTTCTGTTGTGGTCCTGTGACGACTCATGAATCATTAGAGACGTCTTAAGTGAGACCAAATGCGATTTATCAAGTCATGATCTTAAAATTACTTCCTTTCTTAAATTTGTGTCAGATATAATAAGAACGATTGTGGAAATCGTTAGTTGAGTCATCTATGTAATTCCACTGTTATTATTGTTTGTTCATACAATGTTCTCTTTGAAAGTGAGCATGAAGGGCAATAACACAATCTCAAAAAGGGCATACTTAGTCAAAATCAAATGGGTTCTTAAACTGGGTGTGGAAGACAACGAAAGAAAAACATCTAACTAAGAATCGAACGGGTTTCGGAGAATGGATTTTAGCCATATGGCATTTCAAATCGCCAAAGAAAATGCTAGCTACTACTGGATATCCCACTTCTAAGGCATTGAATGGAGCCGCTGACAGTGTGACATATATAATACCTCTATCCAATGCGCCGTGGTCCTGTGACTCTTAGCATGGGCCGAGCTCTAATATCCAAATGGGAAAATTAGGCGCAGGCCCAAAAAAAGAACCGTTTTTTGGGACTACTCAAAAAAGGTGGGGACTACTTTGTGATAGAATTGTCTACCCTACATTATAAGGGGTGTCCTAAAAGATTAGGGAAGACTAATCTGCCCTTATTCTAATTAAGGTTATAACTAACCCTAATAACCCACTAATCTAACCCACTACCCACTAATCCAACCCACTAATTAAAACCTAAATTAAAAGAAAAAAAAATCAGTTTCAAAACTATTTTATTCTTTTCTTCTTCTTTTTTTTCTTCTTCTTCTTCTCTTCTTTTCCTCTTCTTCTTCTTCTTCTTCGTAGACATCGACGTTAATCGTCGATTCGAAAAAATTTCATCGTCGATTAATCAATCTTTATAAGCAATGCGTACCAAGCAAACACCCAGACTTCCAGGATTGAGTCCGGGACTCCCACATATAGTGAATCTCCCACATATGAGTCCGAATCTCCCAAAACAATTGCTAATTAAAAAAGAACTTGAACCACCGTTCTGAGGCAAAATCAATCATCCAACAACAACCAAGAAGTCCGATTCAACTGAAATGCAGATCCGTGGGTAATTTCCTTCCAACCCATTCTTTTTAATTCGTTATTTGTTGAAGAAATCGATTAGAAATCATCAAAACCCATTCAAAATGGTAGTTACAGTAGATATTTCGGCTAGGAGAATTTTTTGTGTAACCCTAGGATTGCTAACCGAACATCCAAAAATAAGAACAGTCCGGTGTGCTCGCAAAAAATAGACTTATATCTGGTGACCGAACTATAGTTCGGTCTGCTCGCAAAAAAATCCCTCGTAACCGAACTCAATTTTTCCTTTGAAAGAATGAGTTCGGTTTTGTCGATAATTTCTCTTGATAACCGAACTTTTGAAATATTTAGTTCGGTGTGCTCGCAAAAAAACCTCTCATAACCGAACTAAATTTTTCAAAAGTTAAGAATGAGTTCGGTTTTGTCGATAATTTTTATGGCTAACCGAACTTTTGAAATATGTAGTTCGGTTACGTCACAAAATTTTTTTTGGTAACGTAACTATAGTCTCGTTAACTTCAAGTGTTGTGTTTACTTTATTCTTTAGTTCTATTTGATTTGATAACACAATATTCTCTTATGTTTATCTAATATTTTGGTTTTTGTTCATTAGGAACAAAGGAAAAAGATTGAGACAACAACTAGATGAGGATTTGAAAACTCCCACCCCTCGTGGAGCAAAACATTTAGATTTCCGAAAACGTGGTGCCACAAATGCTAAACATGGAGGGGGCTCGTTACCGGAAGTCAACCAAGAGAATGTTCGTGATGTAATCCAAGATGTCAATGAAGAGGTGATGGAGAATACAATTGATAATGTTATTGAAGAAGAGAATGATGATGAAGAAGAGCAAGGAAATGAAGACCAAGGAAATGAAGAGGTTGAACAACAACATGTTGAAAATGTAGAAGAAGAAGAACTAGAACCCGGCAAAGAAGGAGAAGGACAAGAGGAGGAAGAGGAGGGAGACGATGAAGAGGAGGAAGAGGATGGAGAAGAGGGAGAGGATGATGAAGAAGAAGAAGAGGAAGGGGATGGAGAAGAGGGAGAGAATTGAGAAGAGGGAGAGGATGATGATGAAGAAGAGCAAGAAATTTTTCCCGCTATAGAGAAAAAGAAGCCGAAGTCGCCTAGCAAAAGATACTCACACATTCCCCATGCTGATTTGTGTTTGCCACCAGTGGACCCAACTTATGGTACTCCAAATGATGGAGGGGCAACATTGTTTGGATACAAACACTCATGGGCTGCGAAGATCTATGCGACAAAGGTATTCTTTAAGTTCATAGTGTTACATTCTTTTCGTATTAATAGTGTTTCATCATGTATTAATAGTGTTATGTTCTTTTCGTAGGATCATAACGATGTTGTTCGTCTTATTAAACGTCCAAAGGCGTCCACATGGGATCTTTCTTTGGAGTGTGACGAGTTTGTAGCCAAGGTTAAAGAATGTGTGTTATGGAGAGCTATTGAGTTAGCACATGTGGAATTTGACACTGTTGCCGTATCCGCATTTCTCGAGAGGCATTATCCCGAGACATATACTATGCATCTTCCATTCGAAGAGATGGGAATTACTCCATGATTGCCATAATATCACCTGGCTACCAAAGTGGAAGTTAAATGTCTTCAAGAAGGCTACAACCCCTCAATGAGTTATGAATCTCTTGAATATTTGGCTCTAAAATGTCTAGGATAGGATGCAAGAAAGTCTCAATGTGAGTTTAGACGTGCTGTGAGGTCCCCTAAACGTGGAGATGAGTATAATCCAAGAGAGGAAGATGGATCATTGAAGAAGAAGGTCAAGAAATTTAAGTTAGTAAAGTTGAAGGCAGCATTTGGAGAGACAAAAAAGAAGGTGGAGAAAGGAAAGTTGGTGATGGACAGGGAGACCCTTAGGCATCATGTCACCGCTTATTGATTATATATGCTAGGAACTGTCATTTTCCCCGACACTTCTGGAAATAGGGTGGATGCACATTATCTACAGCTTTTGGATAATCTCGATGAGATGAACAATTACTCTTGGGCCACTGGTGTGCTTGCTTTTGTTTTAGAAGAGATGAACAAAGGGTCGGGGATTAAGTGTAATCAAATTGGAGGTTACTTAACTCTTGTTCGGTGAGTTTTTCTACATTGTTAATTAGCAAATCATTCGCTAAATTTTTCTGCTTCCAATTCAATTTTCATGTACGTGGATATTTTTGTATTTTCGCATTGGTTTGGATTTAAGACCACTTACCTAAATTGGGATTGGCTAGGGAAAAAGACCCTTATCCCTATGACCAACCTACGAAGTAGAAAATGGTTGTTTTTTGATGCACAAAAAAAGTCTAAAGAAGAGCAGTTGACTTCGTTGAGGGAGAGATTGGATGCACTTACGGTGAACGATATGGTATTTCACCCATACGCCGTACCCGATGATGTCTCTGTAGATGAAGAAGACTTGAATGGTTTCTCTATTGTCTCGCCTTAATATGGACCAATTTGGTATCCTGACGGCTACGCAATATATAATCCAAGGAGAGTACTAAGACAACTTTGTTGCGTCCAAATGGATCCCGACGTGGAGAATGAAAATTTCAATTTGTTGGTTCAAGGAACAAAGAACACCGAGAAGTATTTTGAGCCAAAACATCAACCAACTCCTGCGGTAGCACATTGGAATGCACTTACTAACTACCACATACCACCAGCTGATTGTGTACCATGTGGGGAAGATGTAAATGCATGTGAGGAAGATTATAAGGAGTTTTATGAAGAAATTAGTCATCCTTTTGTGATAAATAAAGAACAACAAGCTATGGCTGATGCGGCAAAAGGAAAAGGCAAAGGAGAGGGAGGCTAAGAGAGCTCAG
The DNA here is from genome assembly GCA_023531295.1 of Papaver armeniacum. NCBI lineage: Eukaryota > Viridiplantae > Streptophyta > Magnoliopsida > Ranunculales > Papaveraceae > Papaver > Papaver armeniacum. The sequence goes on along the minus strand of JAJJWW010007803.1, from coordinate 32,119 downwards.
AAGGAGATGCCTATTTGTGGAGAAGAAGCAAAAAGTTTATGGGATAATGTGGTAAGAAAATTTCCTTGTCTTGTACTTTTTGGTTTTTCAAACTATTGAAAAAATATTCACTTGTGCTTAAAATTGGAATTAGGTGTTGAAGGGTTCGAAATTGTTGAAAAAATGGATGGCTAAATTCAAAAGTGGAGAGCCGATGGAGACTAAGGAATAAACCTCCTACTACAAGCAGTGGGAGGGTCTTATAACTAAAAGAATGGTGGAGCCAAGTAGGTCTAAGCAACTGAAGAGGGGTCGACAACTATAAGAAGGTTCAAGTCGCGATGTGGGCGAAACCAGTGGAGGAGATGAAACCCCAAGTGATGAGGACGTTCGACCTAAAACTCGTGGTAAACAAGGAGGTGGTAAGAAGGGTCGAAAATAAGGCCAAGGTTCAAGTCGCGTTGTGGAGGGAACCAGTCGAGGAGATGATACCCCAAGTGATGAGGAAGTTCGACCTAAAACTCGTGCTAAACAAGGTGGTGGTAAAAGGGGTCGAGGAGAAGGTTCAAGTCGCGTTGTGGAGGAAACTGGTCAAGGAGATGATACCACAAGTGATGAGGAAGTTCCACTGATAAGGTGTAGAATACATCCTATTTATTATCTATTGTTTATGCTTTCTCTGCTATTTTTCTTGTAAATTATGTATTTTACGCTTGTTTTGAGTTTTATAGGTATTTTGGAGTCATGCGAAACAAAAGAAGAAGAAACCATCCAAAGTTGTGCTAAAGGGCATAATTGTCATTTAACAAGCAAGTAATATATGGATCCCAGCCACGGTTAAGGGGAAACTCTTATGGAGGAGCACTAAAGACAGCCAGCTGTGGTTAAGGGGTTACCATCTGGGTAGCCCTAATCCAGAAGATGGGTGTGCTGTTAGCACCCAACGCCAACGCCAACCCAACCCTAAATTCGAGAGACATTTACTCTCAATTATTAGTTCACTCATTACCCTAAAACTAAGAAAGGGAAGAAGCAGACGATGCTATTGTTTGTCCGAGAGATGTAAAGAGAAATTCAGAGATGAATCTAAATGGAGACAATGATGCTTTGGCGATTGAATCTGATAAGGATTTACTATTGAAATCAAGAGAAGAAAGTGAAGCTGCCACTGTTGGTATGGGTTAGTGATGCTAAATCGAGAGATATAAGAGATTTGAAGATGGTGACGATTTAGGGTCAGCTGAAATTGATGATGAAGAAGAATTAAAAGTCTTAAATGATGACGAATCAGTGAGAAATTGAAAAGGAAGGATTGGGTTTGAATCTGTGATGGATATTGGGTTTGTTGTGGATGATTTGAAGCGAGACTCTCTGAATTGGGGATCTCTGTTGAGGTCGAAATGATGTGTTGGTTATGCTATTATGGAAAAGGGTTTTTGGGTTGAATATGGAAAAGGTAGCAGCAAGATTGAAGACGGGTTCGAGATGGAGAGATGGTGGTGTTCATTGATACGCAGAGAAGAAGAGATTTAAATTAGGAACTAGGGTTCCTGAATTGAAGAATGGGTATTGAAGTGTTTTGTTGTTGCCGCTGTGAAGATAGAGTTGCAATTTGAGATGGGTTCCTATTGACGGCTATGAAAACTTTTTGCTGTTGAAGCTTGGTGAGATGAGATCTGTGAATCGAGATGATGGATTCTGCTAGTCGATTGAAGAACACAGAGAACAAATGGAAGTAGCTGTTGTTGAATGAAGGCATCTGAGGTTCGAGAAATCAGAGTGGCAGAGATGTTATTGATGTCGTGATTATGGGTTTGTCATGGTGCTGCTAAACAGGGAAAGGATTGAGCAGGTGTTGGTGGTAATGGATTCTGGAGTTACAGATGAGAACTGGGTCAGTTGCAGAAAGGGTTTGTGAAGAGCTGAGATGGGTGCAAGGAAGTGTTGGTGATGCTGGTTTACAGGGAGAAGATGGTGGTTACCGTAATTGGTTTATGGATGTGATGATAGCAACAAAAGCAGATGGAAATACTGCTTTGTCACTCAAGAATGATGGTTGAAGTGATAAAGAAGTGGGTTGTCTCAGAATTGCAGTTGTGGATTTTGATAATTTAAGGTTTTCCTGTGAATTGAAGAGCTGAGCTGCTGCTATTCGCTAAGAAGGAATAAGCTGCAAATGGGAATGGCATGAAGCTAAACTGCAGGATGTGTATGGCATTGCAGGGAAGAGTATGAAGCAGAACTAAAAAACAAGGTGTTATAAAATGCAGATGTGTATGAATGATTACAAGGAATGTTAGATGAATGTTAGGATTCTTAACAGGTGAAGAAAAGAAGTAATGGCCTGAACTTGGCCTGAGGAAGTCCTATAAATAAACGAGACTCGGCCGGACTCTGGTTCTGGCGAGTCAACTCAATGATTCGGGATGACCGATCCCGACAACCAACTCAAAAGAACTCACCGAGTAAGACCATTCACCAACTAGGCGGTGACTCGTTCGACTCGGTGGTGACTCTCTCTTCCCTTGACCCGTTGACTAACTGAAGACCGTCAGTCTTACAATTAACTTTAACAGAATCTGGACGGAATATTCCGTCACCAAAACAGAACTTTCAGGTGGCCGGCGGCGATATTTCCGTCCGATTTTCGGCAACTCCAAGGACTTTTCCGGCTACCCAATATGTGCAGAATTTTGTTAAGAGTATTCTAGACTCATGGGTGTGAAGACTTGGGTTTGGAATTAGATGGAGAATTTGGCTCAAATTTGGAAAGAGAAGATGGAAGATTTGAGAAAGCCTTGAACTTGGAAATTGAATTATTATGGAATGAGGATTCTATTCCTTGGAAGATTTGGAGAACATTGAAGCTTATAAATAGAGAAGTTCTCTACACACTTTTACACACCTCTCTACACACACAACACTTGTGTTTTTGCTTGCCTTTCAAAATTCTTCTTTTAATTATTTGTGTGAACTTTAAAAATTCTCCTTTTAATTATTTGTGTGAATTTCAAAAACATGTGTAGCTAATTTTCTTATTGATTGAGGATGAATTCCTAGTTCTTAATATGATTTGAGTTTTGTTTTCAATTATATCTTGAAGTTTTTCACATGATTATCGTTTGTTTTTACTAATAGGAATGTTTATACATTCATGGTTGATTGATAGATTGTTTAGAGTGCACGCTAAATTGATTTGTTAACTTGATCTAAAGCTAGTGAAAGTTAGGGGATAAGTAATCGTTTCTTGACTCTTTACACAAGTAGCAAACACGAGACCTTGCGGAGGGATTTCGTGGAGCAATTGTGTGTGAAAACAACGTTAGCAAGTAGACCTTGATCTAAGAGTCTAACTACTAATATCAACCTAATAAGTTCATAAATCTTAATGCATTCAGGGAATTACATCTTGTAAGAGAACCTCAAGGTGGTTCTTTTGAATAGAATCTGATAACTAAGCGGACTTGTTACTCAGTGAAATAAGGGATTTTGGGGCTAGCTAAGCGAACCTGCTATCCTACGGTTGGTGATAATCTGTGATTAATAACATGTGGATGAAAAACATAACTTGAATCATTGTTTTGCAACGAAGAAGGATTCCTTGATCTTGTCTCTCTTATTGATTTCAACTTTATCTTTTAATTGCTTTGTTTACTTTCTTTTGCTTTACACCCCTCTTTTGTGACAATTTTTACAACTAAAAATCTCTTGCTCCTCGTGGGAACGAACTTGACTACACTATATTACTTGTTAATTAGGTGGAAAACTATTAATTAATTTGTTGTGGTTACGACACGCATCAAATTTTGGCGCCGCTACCGGGGGGCAGCGGACGATTTTAGTTATTTTTATTTTTCTTTTTGCTTTATTCTTGCTTTGTTAGATTCTATATCGTATCTAACTTAGTTTTCGAGAATCTTATTTCAGGTGCTATACCTTTGGTGAATGCTTAAAGAGGGCAGACCGAGTCCAATACGTCTTCGATCCTGCACTCAACTAAAGGATTTCATTCGAGCGGTTAACACTCCGCTTCCTCCTTCTTCATCAAGTGAGTTCGCAGATTCGGACATAGAAGAAGAAGCAATGGCTGATCGTACACTCAAGGACCTAGCTTCTCACAAGCTCGATACACAACAATGGTGTATCCAGACTGACTCAACCTTCGAGATCAAGCCCGGGTTGATTAGAGAGTTACCAAAGTTTCATGGCATGGTGAATGAAGATCCAAACAAACATCTTATTGACTTTTATACCATAGTCGTGGCCATGATTCCACCGGAGACTAATGAGGATGGAGCAATGTTGAAAGCTTTCTTGTTCTCTTTGGCGGGCAATGCTAAGGAATGGTTGTATTATTTGCCTTCCGAAAGTATCACAACATGGAATGGGATGAAGAGACTTTTCCTCGAGAGATATTTTCCCGCATCAAAAGCTACTCAAATTCGCAAGGATATTTGTGGGATGAAGCAAAATGTGGGAGAGTCATTGTATGAATGTTGGGAGCGATATAAGAGATTGGTGGCAAGCTGTCCACACCACCAATTCAGTGATGCTATGATACTCCAATACTTCTATGAAGGACTCCAACCAAGTGATAGATCTCTTCTTGACGCCGCGGGTGGTGGTGCACTAGTGAACAAGACGGTGACCCAAGCTACCGAGTTGATTGAAAGTATGGCTGCAAACTCGCAACAATTCTACACAAGGGAAGAACCAATAGTTAGGCGAGTGCATGAAGTTAGTGATTCATCATCACACCTTGATCAAAGGATGGGTAACATGGAGATAATGATTCAAAGAATGGCCACGGTAATTATTCCGGATAGTGAGACCGAACAAGTAAATGCTTTATATCCAAATCAAAGGCCAAGGTACGATCCATATTCCAATACTTACAATCCCGGTTGGAAGGATCATCATAAATTTAGTTATGCAAACAAGCAAACGGCGGCTCCTAATCCATATGCGCCACAAGGTGGTTTCCAACAATCACGCTTCCAACCTCAACAACAATTTCAACCACAACAAGTCAAGGAGCGTGATTCTTCGAATGAGGACAAGCTCAATGCGTTAATGCAAGGCATGCAAGGTCTTACTTCTATGTTACAACAAAGCCAACAAAAGAATGAATCGGCCATCAAGGATTTAAAAACTCAAATGGGACAATTGGCGACCGATGTGAACCTATTGAAATCTCAAGCATCCACAAAGCTTCCTTCACAACCATTTGTGAATCCAAGAGAGAATGTTAATCCGGTTACTTTAAGAAGTGGAAGACAAGTGGAGGGTCCAAGTCATCATGAAGAAGCTAGTGAATAGGTAGTCAAAGACAAGGAGGAAGTCGCACCAAAGGATAATTCAACACCAACCGACCAATCCAAGGAACCGGTTCTTACTTTCACTACTCCACCTCCTTTTCCTAGTTGTTTTGCTAAATCCAAGAAAGAAGCTCAAGACAAGGCACTCATGGATATCTTCAAGAAGATTGAAATCAACATCCCATTCATCGAGGCCATCAAGACAATGCCAAGGTATGCTAAGTTCATGAAGGAATTATGCACAAAGAAGGATAGGTTGCTTGATAATGAAATTACTAAAGTTGGCGAGAGTGCGTCGGCTATGCTATTAAAGAAGATGCCTACAAAGTGCACGGATCCCGGTGGTTTCACGGTGCCAATTACTATTGGTAAGAAAAGGTTTGAACATGCTTTACTTGACTTGGGAGCTTCCATTAGTGTGATGTCGGACGAAATATATAACTCTTTGAATCTTGGACCTTTGAAAGAGACAAGAGTTATTATCCAATTAGCAAACAAGTCTAACATATATCCAAAAGGACTTGTAGAAGACGTGCTAGTGCAAGTAAATGAGCTTATTTTTCCGGTTGATTACTTCGTGGTGGATATGGACAACAATGAGAATCGGTCATCTACTTCTTTACTTCTTGGGAGGCCATTTATGAAGACCGCAAAGACGAAGATTGATGTTGATAAGGGTACACTTACTATGGAATTTGGCCTGAGGAAGTCCTATAAATAAACGAGACTCGGCCGGACTCTGGTTCTGGCGAGTCAACTCAAAGATTCAGATGATTGATCCTGACAACCAACTCAGTAACTCAGCTGAGTAAGACCATTCAGCCAACTAGGCAGCTGACTCATTGCTGACTCTCTCTTCCCTTGACCCTTTGACTAACTGAAGACCGTCAGTCTTACGGTTAACTTTAACAGAATCTGGACGGAATATTCCGTCACCAAAACAGAAATTTCAGGTGGCCGGTGGCGATATTTCCGTCCGATTTTCGGCAACTCCAAGGACTTTTCCGGCTACCCAATATGTGCAGAATTTTGTTAAGAGTATTCTAGACTCATGGGTGTGAAGACTTGGGTTTGGAATTAGATGGAGAATTTGGCTCAAATTTGGAAAGAGAAGATGGAAGATTTGAGAAAACCTTGAACTTGGAAATTGAATTATTATGGAATGAGGATTCTATTCCTTGGAAGATTTGGAGAACATTGAAGATTATAAATAGAGAAGTTCTCTACACACTTTTACGCACCTCTCTACACACACAACACTTGTGTTTTTGCTTGCCTTTCAAAATTCTTCTTTTAATTATTTGTGTGAACTTTAAAAATTCTCATATTAATTATTTGTGTGAATTTCAAAAACATGAGTAGCTAATTTTCTTATTGATTGAGGATGAATTCCTAGTTCTTAATATGATTTGAGTTTTGTTTTCAATTCTATCTTGAAGTTTTTCACATGATTATCGTTTTTTTTTACTAATAGGAATGTTTATACATTCATGGTTGATTGATAGATTGTTTAGAGTGCACGCTAAATTGATTTGTTAACTTGATCTAAAGCTAGTGAAAGTTAGGGGATAAGTAATCGTTTCTTGACTCTTTACACAAGTAGCAAACACGAGACCTTGCGGAGGGATTCCGTGGAGCAATTGTGTGTGAAAACAACGTTAGCAAGTAGACCTTGATCTAAGAGTCTAACTACTAATATCAACCTAATAAGTTCATAAATCTTAATACATTCAGGGAATTACATCTTGTAAGCGAACCTCAAGGTGGTTCTTTTGAATAGAATCTGATAACTAAGCGGACTTGTTACTCAGTGAAATAAGGGATTTTGGGGCTAGCTAAGCGAACCTGCTATCCTACGGTTGGTGATAATCTGTGATTAATAACATGTGGATGAAAAACATAACTTGAATCATTGTTTTGCAACGAAGAAGGATTCCTTGATCTTGTGTCTCTTATTGATTTCAACTTTATCTTTTAATTGCTTTGTTTACTTTCTTTTGCTTTACACCCTTCTTTTGTGACAATTTTTACAACTAAAAATCTCTTGCTCCTCGTGGGAACGAACTTGACTACACTATATTACTTGTTAATTAGGTGAAAAAATATTAATTAATTTGTTGTGGTTACGACACGCATCATCCACCTAAAACTCGTGGTAAACAAGGAGGTGGTAAGAGGGGTCGTAAAATTGGTCGTTAGTGATTTCATATGCTTTTAGTTTCAAAAGACATCTTAGTTATGGATTTCGTATGGTTTAATTTGGTATGTTTGTGTGTTTTAAACAATTACTTAAGGATTTCGTAGTTTGGTATGTATAAGACCTTTATATTTGTTTTAGAACCTTGTTTGTGTTTTCAATTTTTATTGGGTTTTTGTTTTCAATGTTATAAGACTGAAATGTTGAAATACAGTATGGTTTTCGGTGACCTGCGATTTTTAAACTTGTAACCGAACTAGTAGTTCGGTAACCTGTAACAAATTCATGGTCATCGAATTCATAGTTCGGTAACCTGTAAAATTCTACCAGGTAACCGAAGTCATAGTTCGTTACCTCGTAATATTTTCACTTTGTTACCGAACTACTCAGACAACAAGCGATTAGCCTTCATCCATAAGATATTAGTTCGGTTAGCAAAACATAATATGTTAGGTAACCGAAATCTTCTCTGGAGACTCAAATTTTTCTTATTGCACATGTTGGAAACTCATTCTCTTGATGCAGAAATGACATAAACCAACTCTTTGGTTTGTTTTGGAATGTTTTTGGAATCGTATATATGCTCAGTTTGAGTGTGTGCCTTCAGAAAAGAGTTCGGTGAAGACATGTATTTATTACCCAACCGAACTGATTATTCGGTTATTAGAGTATAATATATTAGGTAACCGAAATATTCTCTGGAGACTTAAATTTTTCCTATTGCACATGTTGGAAAACTCATTCTCTTGATGCAGAAATCACATAAACCAACTCTTAGGTTTGTTTTGGAGTGTTTTTGGAATCGTATATATGCTCAGTTTGAGTGTGAGCCTTCACCAAAAAGTTCGGTGAAGACATGTATTTATTACCCAACCGAACTGATTGTTCTGTTATCAGAGTATAATATATTAGGTAACCGAAATATTCTCTGGAGACTCAAATTTTTCCTATTGCACATGTTGGAAAACTCATTCTCTTGATGCAGAAATCACATAAACCAACTCTTAGATTTGTTTTGGAGTGTTTTTGGAATCGTATATATGCTCAGTTTGAGTGTGAGGCTTCACAAGAAAGTTCGGTGAAGACATGTATTTGACATGTAACCGAACATGTGGTTCGGTTTTGTCGCAAGTTTTTAATTCCTAACCGAACTTGTAATTTTGAAATTTCAATCTAATTTATCTGACACAAATATAGTACATAATTTTGAAATTAGAATGTAATAACAAGTAACGGCTAAATTTGTAGCCGTTATACACCTAAGTGGTATATATATGTGTCTCATAGTTAACATTTTTGTTACAAAATTTTCAAAAAATGGCAGCTACTAGTCCTAAATTTACTCTAAATGAAGATCTTTATCTTTGCAAAAACTACATATTATACTATCCAAAAAGGGGTGAAGAACGAAGAATGAATGGTATTATGAGTCAAAGTTATTGGGTGAAAATTCATGAGAAATTCTGCTCCGACACACCAAACCCATATAACCGTGATCATATATCTTTGTTCATTCGATTTGAAAAGATTAGAGATAGGGTTCTGGAATTTATGGCTTTATTTCGTATTGTAAGGCGGTATCGACTTAGGGGTGAAGGATTCGACTAAATCATTTTAACATCAAAAAAAGAATGGCGAAGATGGAAGAGAAAGGATTTCAAATATGAATATCATTTCCGCCTCCTTAAAGACTTTTTCATAACGCGTTTCGGATATTAGATGTTATGTAATTTTATTTTCGAAAGTCCTGTATTAGTTCTATCCTGGTCCTCGTAATGTTATTTCCTAACCGAACTTCTGTCTCGTACAGTTCGGCATTGTCCTGTAATTTCTTTTCCTTACCGAACTTCAATGTCAAATTCAGCAGTTAATATTTTAGACTTTTGAACTACAGTTCGGTAACCTTGTATTATTCATCAACCTAACCGAACACTTTGTTCGGTTACCTGGAATATTTGGGCAACTAACCGAACAGTGTTTCGGAAATCTCGATAAAAATAATTCCTAACCGAACTAGTATCTGGAAAATCCATAAAATACTAACATTTACTCAATAATTAATACCACTCTTCAAAAAACATAGTATTCCATTGATAAGCATACTTAGTTACATTACATGTGTCATTTAATCATCCTCAAGTGAAATTTGACCTTCATGTACAATTTCTTCCGAGTTCTTCAAAGCATTCCACATCTCCATGTTAGGCTCATACATGATACACCAACCTAACATTCTATCCCGGTTAAATGCAGGCCAATAAGAGGTTCCACATATTGGAGGCAATGGAGAATCGGGTTTTAACCGGAGGCCTATAAAGTGGTTGTTATTAATCAATGCCATCACACATCTCCTTCGTTTGAGTTGTTCGACACATACGGTTGTTTTCGGGGTGAAGGTGAAACTAACATATTTTGTGAAATAATGAACCACACAATTAAATGCCTCGGGGATTAAGTGTCCACATATAGGCATGCTCATCCAATAATCCGATGTCATCGGATGGCCCCCATGAAGACGACGTTGATACCTAACAAATTTCTCATTGAGACTACCTTCCCCATCGCAAAACATTGTCTTGTAAAAGGCCGGATTCTCCTTTAGTTTGGACAACAACCTTTGCCTTATATGAGTGATTGCACACCCATTATTTCACTTCACACCTTCGATGAAAGGCCCAAGTTGTTGATTCACAACATGAAAACCACAATTACCATCCGGAGGAACGTCTTCGGTGGAAATAACGTATTCTCTAATGTATAGAGGTAGCTCATTCAAATAGTCTTTATTTGGAGCCTCAACCTTCACGTCTAGGGAAGATGGTTTGATGGGGCATATTGGAGACTTAAGCTTCACGTCGACGGAAGATGTTTGTCTTGGTTGTGATGGATACATCAGACCTTTTTTCTTAAAATCTCGCTCACTTGTTTCGCCGTTCTCCTCAATAAAACTACCCCGTTTCTTGGTCTTCTCCAAGTACATTGCATGGGTATACTCATAGCCACAAGGATCTCTAGTATTTGCAGTTTGCTCAGTTTTCTTCTTACGTAACACCTTTGCATATTCTCTTAGTTGTTTTTTAGTTTCTTTTTTGCTTGGTCTACCTTTGCTTTTGCCTTTTGACGGTTCATAAACATTCTCCGAAGTTTGTGGATATATGATTTTCCTCATGTCATTCCAAAAGATTTGTTTTGGAGCTTGTTCATGCCACGATACATCTCTAGTACGGTTCTACCCATTTCGTTGTCACCAAACTCTTCCCCGGCTTCTTCTCCCTTTGGAGGAGGGATGAAACTTAGATGCTTCCAAAATGGATCAATTTCGCTTAAAGGGATTACGCCATGCTCGTAGTTGATTATCATATGGCGACAAGGTAGTCCCATAGACTTCTTCATGTTACATACACACACCTCATCCGGCTTGGTTTCCCACTTCTCAATCAACTCGACTTCTATAATTAACAACTTCATACATTGCCAAGATAAGTTGTAATGGATTCCCTTGAACAATGGGTTGTCGGAATATTTTCCGTTCATTTTGAATATAATGGCTTTTTTGGAACTTCTCTTTAATTCTATCAATGTCGCGCTTGAAGTAATTTTCCATAGCATTCCACACGGTTACGAAATTATCAACACATCCAAAGAGATTCTTCTTCAGCCGATGGTGAGCCGACTCTACTAAACTTGTCGCTTGATTTCCCAAGTGTTTATATTGGTTAGTATAAGCATTAACAAACCTCTCTTTGTATGGTTCCAACCATTGGCGAAGAACATACGACACAACACCGGGGTAATCGGGAGTATCCCAATGGGTGATGAACTCGGCAAGATTTAGATGATACTCTTCCTAGGTAAGAGACCAACACAATGATTCCCATTCACTGTTGAAAGCAACCTATTTAGCGTAATTTGCTTCGTATTGTTTTTCAACTTCCTCTTTTGCATCCGCTCGTTCATGTTCCGGTAGCATCTTAATCTCTTCATATCTCTTTTTATTGGCTGGACAAATTATTGGCTTGCACCTATTTATCAAATTACACCATATATGGAATGTACAAAGCATATTATGTGCTTGTGGGAACACTTCCTCTATTGCATTCATCAATGCGACATCATTATCCGTCACTATAACCCCGGGAATATCATCCCCTCGGAAGATTGCCTTAACTTGGTTTAGTGCCCAAATGTAACTAGGTTCTTGCTCATCCCTTAAGAAACAAAATGCCACGGTAAACGGTGACTTCGTCGAAGTACGCCCAACAATATTCAACAATGCAATCTCGTACTTGTTCGTCTTATAAGTGCAATCCATTATTAGAACTTCATGAAAGCATTGAGCCAATTGAACACTCGTCGGATGCGCAATAAAAAGTTGTGTTATCTCTCCTTCTGAATTCACATCCTTTTGAACCGCGTAGTTTTTCTCTTGGGCCAAAAAAAAAATTGTTGCATTACTTGTCTATCTCTCCATTCCTTCCTTCTAATTGTCTCAATTGCATTGTAAATTGTGGACAAAGATGAGGGTTATCCTTGTTATCCTCCTTTAGTATTTGGAGCATTTGAACCGGTGAAATACCCATTGTCCTCATTTTAGCTACCTTGTCCATCTCTTTAGGAGTTAACTTTGCTGCCATGAAATGTCCTTCAACATGCTCCGGACGAGGATGATTATGACAACCTTGCATAACCCTATAGAGAACCCATCCACCCAAATCTTCGTTCAAATTAAATGCAAGATTGAATGAGAAATGAATCTTCTTTGAGAAACTTTTGTTCTTCCTATTTGTCTTTCTTTTATAAACATAACCCTTCCTCTTGTGGCTTTTATGGGGATCACCGCTTCTCTCACAAACCATTTCAAAGCGAGTTTTGCTTTCTCCCATTCAATACTAATACGCACATGTCTTTTTGTGCATGTTGTCTAGCCCAACTCTTTGCATCTTCCGGATTTTTGAATACCAAGTCATTCATGTAGTGATGGGATGTGTCATCGTACAAAATACCAACTGGGGAAGGTTGGTTTTCCATTGGTTCTATTGGATCACATGGAACCTACAAGTAATAGCACAACGTCAATACCATAAAAAAATTACTTACAAGTTCGGTAATGTAAATTTTTTATCAACCATACCGAACACACAGTTCGGTATGTAGGTTCCAGAAATAAATTGAGGCCTTACCGAACTCGATCTTTAGATTTTCTATGTATAAGTTCGGCAATGAAACTGAAAAAATCGGTTAAACTGAACTCGAAGTTTCGGTTAGAAACGATGTATTTATATTTTCTGCGACATTACCGAACATATAGTTCGGTAACAAAAGTGCTGATATCGACTCAACCGAACAATGCACTCAGAAACTTTATAAAAATAGTTCGGTTACATGTTCTGAAAAACATAATCGAACTCTAAAAAACCACCATTAACATGTAGTTCGGTTACACAAGTCACTAAATTTAGTAACCGAACTACACATTAAGAACGGTTCAGTTACCTCGCAAGCTAAATCTGGTAACTCTGATGATATCCAGCTCGCATATCTATTTTGGAAAATATTATCGCACCATGTAACTCATCAAGAAGATCATCCACAATTGGAATTGGAAATCTATCTTTGATAGTCGCTTTATTAAGTGCTCTATAATCCACACACATATGCCAAGATCCATCTTTCTTGCGAACTAAAAGTACAGGAGAGGAAAAAGGGCTAGAACTAGTTCTAATGAATCCTGCATCTTTGAGTTCTGACACAATTTTCTCAATTTCCTCTTTTTGAAAATAGGGGTATCTATATGGTCGAATATTTACTGGAGCTGAGTTAGGCAGTAAGTTAATATGATGATCATGCTCTCTTAGAGGAGATAATTCCATAGGGGAAGCAAATAACTCAGAAATCGTGAAAGTAAATCAGAAATTTCAGTGGTTACCTGAGATTCATTCTCTGATGTAGTTGAGTGCGTGTCTAATTTAAGTAGAAATCCATGATGAGTGGTTTACAACACCTTCTGCATTGAAATACTATCAAGCAGCAAAATTGAAGCTGACTCATTGCCTATCAAAGTATGTTCACGACCATTGGAGTTAAATTGCATGTGTAATTTCTCAAAGTCCCAAGAGATATTACCCAAAGTTCGTAACCATTAATTGTACTCCAAGGACTGCTTCACACCCACTTAATTCTAATAAGAAAAACTCAGTAGCGAGCTGATAATCTTGCAGTGATAGGGTGTAGAATACATCCTATTTACTATCTATTGTTTATGCTTTATGTGCTATTTTTCTTGTAAATTATGTATTTTACGCTTGTTTTGAGTTTTGTAGCTACTTTGGAGTCACACGGAGGAAAAGAAGAAGAAATTACTCTATTTGAGCCAAAGGGCAAAATTGTCATTTCATGGGCGATCACTATCTGGAGCCCAAACATGGTTAATGAGCAGCTCTCTTTTTGGATGAGAACTAAAGACAACCAGCTGTGACTAAGGGGCGACCACATGTGTTATAGGGCACTCAATCTGGGGTGACCCTTATCTTATGTAGTGGGGTATCCTTATCAATTCCCCAGCTCTCATACCCCTACCCTAAATCGAGAGTTATCTTTTACTCTCAATCAATTGCACCTGAAAGAGAGAAGAGGCGCAGCCATGAGTGACCCTGAAATTGAATCCAAGATTAGGGTTTCGTTGTTGTTCAATCGAATCAAGGAAAGGGGATCTGTGTTGAATAATGGAGGTACAATCGTCATTGAAGACGAGAAATGGAAGAAGAGATCGAGAATTACAGCCATAATGGAGATTCAAATAGTTGCTATGAAGAGACAGAGTATTGAGATCGAACTGAATAATGGGTTTAATCTGTCTAAGATGATATTGATTCCAAGATCTGCAAAACATGGAATTGCAGGTGGGTTTGCTAATGAATTCAAAACCGAGAGAAGAATTGATGAACCTGGTAATGATAGAGATCGAGAAGGAACTAAGGCTGCTGTAAACTGAGATTTTCTGTTGAAGCTCAGATCTGTGAATAGAGAAGACAGGGAAGCTAAGGTGATAATTATGCCGGTTTGAATCGATTAGGGTTTGTTGGTCTAAAAGATGATGGTGATGCTGCTGAGTAACGATGGGTGTTTGAATCTGAGATTGAAGAAGATAGAGCTACAGTCATTGAGTGAAGCAGAGAATTGAGAGATGGGTTTTGAAGAATTTTTGATGCTGCTATCAAATTATGGGAATTGTTGGTATGGAGTGAATCTGTAATTGAGCAGTGTGAAGTTGAGAAAAGATGGGTTTTGTGATTGTTAAGTCTGTTGATGAATCGTAGATGGAATTGACGGTGCAAAGAATGGTGATGCCAACAAAGAATGGGTTGAGTCTGAGAAGAAGATGAATATCGGTGATGGAAGTTGGTGTTGTTAAACGGCGAAGCACGGAAGAACTTTGAGCAGCTCATGAAGAAGTACAGGAATTTGAGTGTGCTGGTACCGAAATTGTTGTGGGTAATGGTTGTAACTTGAGGCGAGGTTGGACAGAGTTGTGCTGTTGGTTGCAGTGGTGGCGCAAGGCTAGGTTGAAGGCACTGCTGCTGCTGGATATGGATATGGGTTCGTGGTGATGGACTACTGTTGAGTTACAGGGAAGAATGAAGCTCTGTTACAGGGAATGAATGTTTGAAATGGCTTAGATGTATGCTAGGTTTCTTAATAGGTGAAGAAGAGAACGGCCTGAATTTGGCCTGTGCAAGTCCTATAAACAGCCGGAACTCGGCCGATTTTATGTTCCGACGAGTTGACTCAGTGAGTCCGATGAACGGCCGAGCCGATCCAACTCAGCTGAGTAAGACAATCCAGTTAGACCAATCAACTGACTCGCTGCTGACTCAGTGTCTGACTTCTCTTCTTTGACCCGGTTGACTAACGAAGACCGTCAGTTTGACCGTTAACTCTGGCGGCACCTGAACGGAATATTCTGGTGGATCGAACGAATCTCAAAGCGGCCGCGCGTGACTTTTCCTACCGTATTCCGGTCAATTCCAAGGACTTTTCAGGCGACAAAAATTGCACTTTTGTGTTAATTTCTCTCATGGGTGTGAAGACTTAGATTTGGGAATTGGATGAGAACTTGGAAGCTTTGGAGAATTGGACTTGAAATTGGAATTAGGCTCAAATTTGGAAATTGAATTGCTAAAGGAAATGGGGTTCTATTCATTGGAAGATTTGGAGAACATTGAAGCCTATAAATAGAGAAGTTCTCTACACACTTCTCTACATCTTTACACACCTCTCTACACACACAACACTTGTGTTTTTGCTTTCTTTTCAAATTCTCCTTTTAATTATTTGTGTGAATTTCAAAAACATGAGTAGATAATTTTCTTATTGATTGAGGATGAATTCCTAGTTCTTAACATGTTTTGAGTTTTGTTTCAATTATATCTTGAAGTTTTTCACATGATTATCGTTTTTTTTACTAATAGGAATGTTTATACATTCATGGTTGATTGATAGATTGTTTAGAGTGCACGCTAAATTGATTTGTTAATTTGATCTAAAGCTAGTGAAAGTTAGGGGATAAGTAATCGTTTCTTGACTCTTTACACAAGTAGCAAACACAAGACCTTGCGGAGGGATTCCGTGGAGCAATTGTGTGTGAAAACAACGTTAGCAAGTAGACCTTGATCTAAGAGTCTAACTACTAACATCAACCTAATAAGTTCATATATCTTAATGCGTTTATTTAAATTACATCTTGAGTGATCTACTACTAGGTGGTTTGGTAAATAGAATCCGGTAGTCGAGAACTTCCGTATCCGGTGATACAAGGGATTTAGGGGTTTAGCACTGATCTATCTTCTTTACCTACGGTTGGTGGTAATCTGTGACTAATAAAAAGTGGAAAAGACCATAACTTTAATCATTGTTTTGCAACGAAGAAGGATTCCTTGGTCTTGTCTCTCTTATTAATTTCAACTTTATCTTTTAATTGCTTTGTTTACTTTCTTTTGCTTTACACCCCCCTTTTGTGACAATTTTTACAACTAAGAATCTCTTGCTCCTCGTGGGAACGAACTTGACTACACTATATTACTTGTTAATTAGGTGGAAAAATATTAATTAATTTTTTGTGGTTATGACACGCATCAAATTTTGGCGCCGCTGCCGGGGAGCAGCGGACGATTTTTAGTTGTTTTTATTTTTATTTTTGCTTTATTCTTGCTTTGTTAGATTCTATATCGTATCTAACTTAGTTTCTGAGAATCTTATTTCAGGTACCAGGTTTTCCATGTATGGTGGACAAGAGCAAGCATATTACAATAATCAATACGGTTTTCAACCTCAACCTTATGACAACTTCCAACCATCCTTAGGATACAATCAAAACCAATATTTTGGCTATGATAAATTTCCTACAGAACCTTGTGGATATTCTCATACATATCAACAACCTTATGACGGGTATGTAAGTGGAAAATCACAGGGGTGGAAGGATAGTTATGCATCTAACAATTTGTTTTCTAGTAATGTGCAGACAGAGAATTTGGAATATACTTCTCTTCATCGTGTTTTTCCTTCACTTTTTCCAAAAGAGGAGATACAGTCTAGAAACTCTATCAACGATGGTAAGCATGTGAACGTCGAAAACTTGCACGAAAATTATACAAATTGGAAGATGATGGAGACTCGGAAGAGCTTGTCGCAGAAATTAGTAGGACTATTCATATGGAACTTAAACGACGTCGGGATAAAGGTTATGAAACCGATGAAGATTCTTTTTATGGTGAGTCTGAAAATGAAGATGATTGCGTTGAAAAGGACCAACCTTTGGAGACTTTTGAAGACGCTAGTGTAGCTTACTCGAGCCTTGATCTTAATAATTACCAAGCACCTATTCAAAAGGTAGAGCTTGAAGATGATGCATTTAGTGCTTGGAAAAAATTCATTAGGGAAAGATATGAGTCCGCGGAAGTGTATGAGCGTTGCAACAATGAGGAAGTTATTTCAACTCCGGATCATAATAACGATCCTTCGCCTATTCAAAAGGATGAGATTGGGTGTGACTTACCTATTGTTATAAATGGTGTAACACCCTCACAAGAAGATCTTACAATTTATACCGACGAGAATCATTTTAGTGAGTGGCCCGATTCCGATGATGAGAATGTTGAAGAGATGATGCTAGAGGATGAAACCAAATTGATTGATTTTGTGGAAGACCCAATTGAACTTGCCAATGATTTTAATGATGCCAAGACTTTGGTTAAGGTAGACAATAACGACGAATGGTTGCAAGATTTGATAGAGGACCACGATATACAAGAGGTAAGTAATTCATATGAATTCTCTAAGGACGAAGAGGATTCCGCAAAACAAGAGATTGTGCAAGGTTTGTCTAACCCTTTGCATATTGATTCTTCTCCTTTACCTCTTATTGGTTTGAATGTATGTGCTTCGAAAGTATTTTTGGATGATTTTGTTTCTAAATATCCACCATTGGAAACACTTGATGCTAACACTATGCAGGTTTGCCAAGAGGAATACATGGAAGTTCCCAAATTCTATGTTCTTTATACACTTCCGAGTGTGGACAAGAATAAGTGTGGGGGAAATTTCTATCAAGCGATAATTTCACTATTATTTTCTTGTGCTAACAACATTTGTATGGAGTTATTGTTTGCAAAACAGGTATTATGGGTGGACCCCCAAATTTTCAGATTGTTAGTATATGGCTAATGAATCGTGCAAGAGCTAAGTCGGGCCGTCGACTTTAAAACAAGCGCTTAATGGGAGGCAACCCATAGGTTTTGTATTTCTTATCCTTTTGCTTTTGCTTTTTATTTTTGTTTATTTTTCTTGTTCCATATCATGTTAAAATTTCCCACCTTGACTTTACTAGGACGATTCAATTACATTGATGACAATGTAAGGTTTAAGTGTGGGGGAGTGGTTAAGCATGTATTTTAAAAAAAAAAAAAAATAAAAAAAAAAAAAAAAAAAAAAGTTTTACATAAAACCTCCAACTTTTAGAGATTTTAGAGTTACTAGCATACTTCTAGGTATGTTTACATAGAGAATTCTGACCGACATAATTGAACTTGGAAGTGTTAGGGAACTAAATTCGGATTTCTTGCTTGTTAGAGTGTTAAATAATGGATTTAATCATGCCGGTGATGCAAATTTGGTGCAGGGAGAAATGCATTATTAGAGTTGCTGATCAATCATTAGTGGAGACTACCCGTATTTATATCATGTGAGGCACCGACCAGAAATTTTTCCATCTACTAAAGAGCTTTCTTTTGAGTGTGTGTCACCGTACGTTAATTCCGGGTAGAATGGTGAGCTACCCAACCTCCCACCAATAGAAGCACTACTCTTTGATCTCTTGAGTGCTAATTTTGTCAATCATAAGGGTGACGTCTATAGATGAAAGCCTCCTTCTTGTAGTTCGATTTGCAGTTAGCACCATTCTCGCGACAACAACGGGTCCATAGAAACATTATCATCATCAACAAGGAGCAACATCAAAATTTACAAGGAAAGCTGGAGAAGTTCACGATTTACAAGCAACAAAACGAGAAAAAGAGAAAATTTCATATTCAAGTAAAGCAACATACAAAGAGCAGATATTTACATATAGGTTGAGGACTTACAATACAATGAGGTAATTATATATCCAAGTATGAAGACTTATTTATAAGAGCAAAGAAAATCAAAAGGTGAGAATTATTGAAGTTTATGATTTCGAGACAATACAAGTTGTGAAGAATCAAGCGGTAAAATACTTCTCCCACGGCCACGGTTTGTTTTATTTTCACTTTATTATATTTCTCTGTTTTAAAAAAAAAAAAAAAAAAAAAAAAAAAAAGAGAAAATTTTGTTTTGTTTTTATTTATTTAATAAGCCGTGGGGAAGGAAAATTTATAAGGAAGTTTCAAGCGACAAGGATTTAAGGTAAAAAGAGTTACAAATTGTTAAGGATTTATGAAATTCGAGAGTTTATCACCAATAGTTGAAACCGAAGACGAAGACCAAGAAGATAAAGACGAGGAGCGGAAGATGTTTCTATTGGATGCCGTGAGAGTGGTGTTATCATCATTGCAATCGGATGTGAAGGTGAGTAAGTAATCTCATCCTCGATAATAATGGTTGATTTCCTTTCTTAGAGATCGTCAGAAAAATGGTTTTTCAAAATGTTAAAAGATGTGGGTTTTTAAAAATATTTCGGAAGTTGTCTTTCCCACCATTCAACGTGTTTCAGGATTTCTCTCTTCATTCCTACCTGCACACATGTGAGACCCATAAAAAAAAAGCCGTCTTTTTGAGTGCAATTATCATAAAATCCTTTTTGGTGAGACAGAAGTCGAGGCGAAATGCTTATTGATCGTTTCTCAAACACGCGTTCTCTCATTATGGTGTGGTTATTTCTCACTCAACATTTAAGAATGAGAATATGTTCTTTAGTATTTCTAACTTCTTATTACTAGCATGCAGAAACTCTATGTCCTCATAGCTTTTTGGATGCTTGGGACGCTTGAACTCTTTGTAGTTGTGAGTTTTTAGTTTGATTTGCTCGAGGACTAGAAAAGTCTAAGTGTGGGGGAATTTGATAGGGTGTAGAATACATCCTATTTACTATCTATTGTTTATGCTTTATTGCTATTTTTCTTGTAAATTATGTATTTTACGCTTGTTTTGAGTTTTGTAGCTACTTTGGAGTCACACGGAGGAAAAGAAGAAGAAATTACTCTATTTGAGCCAAAGGGCAAAATTGTCATTTCATGGGCGATCACTATCTGAAGCCCAAACATGGTTAAGGGGCAGCTCTCTTTTTGGATGAGAACTAAAGACAACCAGCTGTGACTAAGGGGCGACCACATGTGTTATAAGGCACTCAATCTGGGGTGACCCTTATCTTATGTAGTGGGGTATCCTTATCAATTCCCCAGCTCTCATACCCCTACCCTAAATCGAGAGTTATCTTTTACTCTCAATCAATTGCACCTGAAAGAGAGAAGAGGCGCAACCATGAGTGACCCTGAAATTGAATCCAAGATTAGGGTTTCGCTGTTGTTCAATCGAATCAAGGAAAGGGGATCTGTGTTGAAGAATGGAGGTACAATCGTCATTGAAGACGAGAAATGGAAGAAGAGATCGAGAATTACAGCCATAATGGAGATTCAAATGGTTGTTGTGAAGAGACAGAGTATTGAGATCGAACTGAATAATGGGTTTAATCTGTCTAAGACGATATTGATTCCAAGATCTGCAAAACATGGAATTGCAGGTGGGTTTGCTAATGAATTCAAAACCGAGAGAAGAATTTATGACCCTGGTAATGATAGAGATCGAGAAGGAACTAAGGCTGCTGTAAACTGAGATTTTCTGTTGAAGCTCAGATCTGTGAATAGAGAAGACAGGGAAGCTAAGGTGATAATTATGCCGGTTTGAATCGATTAGGGTTTGTTGGTCTAAAAGATGATGGTGATGCTGCTGAGTAACGATGGGTGTTTGAATCTCAGATTGAAGAAGATAGAGCTACAGTCATTGAGTGAAGCAGAGAATTGAGAGATGGGTTTTGAAGAATTGTTGATACTGCTATCAAATTATGGGAATTGTTGGTATGGAGTGAATCTGTAATTGAGCAGTGTGAA
This sequence comes from Papaver armeniacum, assembly GCA_023531295.1. Lineage (NCBI taxonomy): Eukaryota > Viridiplantae > Streptophyta > Magnoliopsida > Ranunculales > Papaveraceae > Papaver > Papaver armeniacum. The sequence continues at coordinate 10,985 of JAJJWW010007803.1, read as the reverse complement.
GTTGAGAAAAGATGGGTTTTGTGATTGTTAAGTCTGTTGATGAATCAGAGATGGAATTGACGGTGCAGCAATGGTGATGCCAACAAAGAATGGGCTGAGTCTGAGAAGAAGATGAATATCGGTGATGGAAGTTGGTGTTGTTAAACGGTGAAGCACGGAAGAACTTTGAGCAGCTCATGAAGAAGTACATGAATTTGAGTGTGCTAGTACCGAAATTGCTGTGGGTAATGGTTGTAACTTGAGGCGAGGTTGGACAGAGTTGTGCTGTTGGTTGCAGTGGTGGCGCAAGGCTAGGTTGAAGGCACTGCTGCTGCTGGATATGGATATGGGTTCGTGGTGATGGACTACTGTTGAGTTACAGGGAAGAATGAAGCTCTGTTACAGGGAATGAATGTTTGAAATGGCTTAGATGTATGCTAGGTTTCTTAACAGGTGAAGAAGAGAACGGCCTGAATTTGGCCTGTGCAAGTCCTATAAACAGCCGAAACTCTACGATTTTATGTTCCGACGAGTTGACTCAGCGGTGAGTCCGATGAAACGGCCGAGCCGATCCAACTCACCGAGTAAGACAATCCAATTAGACCAATCAAATGACTCGCTGCTGACTCAGTGTTTGACTTCTCTTCTTTGACCTGGTTGACTAACGAAGACCGTCAGTTTGACCGTTAACTCTGACGGCACCTGAACGGAATATTCTTGTGACTGAACAGAATCTCAGGCGACCGGCGGTGACTTTTCCGGCCGGATTCCGGTCAATTCCAAGGACTTTTCAGGCGACAAAAAATTGCAGAATTTTGTGTGAATTTCTCTCATGGGTGTGAAGACTTAGATTTGGGAATTGGATGAGAACTTGGAAGCTTTGGAGAATTGGACTTGAAATTGGAATTAGGCTCAAATTTGGAAATTGAATTGCTAAAGGAAAGGGGTTCTATTCATTGGAAGATTTGGAGAACATTGAAGCCTATAAATAGAGAAGTTCTCTACACACTTCTCTACATCTTTACACACCTCTCTACACACACAACACTTGTGTTTTTGCTTTATTTTCAAATTCTCCTTTTAATTATTTGTGTGAATTTCAAAAACATGAGTAGCTAATTTTCTTATTGGTTGAGGATGAATTCCTAGTTCTTAACATGTTTTGAGTTTTGTTTCAATTCTATCTTGAAGTTTTTCACATGATTATCGTTGGTTTTTACTAATAGGAATGTTTATACATTCATGGTTGATTGATAGATTGTTTAGAGTGCACGCTAAATTGATTTGTTAATTTGATCTAAAGCTAGTGAAAGTTAGGGGATAAGTAATCGTTTCTTGACTCTTTACACAAGTAGCAAACACAAGACCTTGCGGAGGGATTCCGTGGAGCAATTGTGTGTGAAAACAACGTTAGCAAGTAGACCTTGATCTAAGAGTCTAACTACTAATATCAACCTAATAAGTTCATATATCTTAATGCGTTTATTTAAATTACATCTTGAGTGATCTGCTAGTAGGTGGTTTGGTAAATAGAATCCGGTAGTCGAGAACTTCCGTATCCGGTGATACAAGGGATTTAGGGGTTTAACACTGATCTAGCTGCTTTACCTACGGTTTGTGATAATCTGTGACTAATAAAAAGTGGAAAAGAACATAACTTTAATCATTGTTTTGCAACGAAGAAGGATTCCTTGGTCTTGTCTCTCTTATTGATTTCAACTTTATCTTTTAATTGCTTTGTTTACTTTCTTTTGCTTTACACCCCCCTTTTGTGACAATTTTTACAACTAAGAATCTCTTGCTCCTCGTGGGAACGAACTTGACTACACTATATTACTTGTTAATTAGGTGGAAAAATATTAATTAATTTGTTGTGGTTACGACACGCATCATGCAGCTGCATAGAAATATCAGGACAAGTTCCTTGAGTTTTAAGAATTCCTCCATTACCAACCAAAACACTCATGGTATCCTTAACTGGCCTAGTCGAAATGCCACATCTCTTAGCAATTGTCGGATGTAAGAAATTGTGTGTTGATCCAGAATCAATGAGAATTGTGAGTGGCTGACTTGCAATGTAACCTGTAACTCGCATCTTATTAGGAAATGGAGAGCCAATAAGAGCATGAAACGATATTGTTGGTTCATGATGCATCTGATTCGCAGCAGCAGGAGTAACAATTTCTTCCATATTAGATGTTGTTGTTTCGTCTTCACCCTCGGAGTTGAATTCCGGAGCCATTTCTAGAATTAATAATATAGAAGTTAATGGTTTTGCACAAATATGTCCAGCCTTATATTGTTCATCACAATTGAAACAAAGACCTTGCTCACGTCTTAGTTGTTGTTCTTCCAAGGATAGTCTTTTAACTCCAGAGGGAATTGTATTCTTCTTAAAAGATACATTAGCTGAATTATCGATGAATCGGATGTCCACTTTTGTAAGTAGTCGATCTTGCCACAGTTTTGTAAAAAGAAGAGTTTGAAAGTAACACATCTTCTTGTTTTATAGCTTTCGTAAAAGCTGCAGCTAATGTTTGTGGTTCAAATATCTCAACAACTGATCGAATTTCTTTTTTTTTAGAGATCTGGTAAAAAGGTCGATAACATAATCGTCTGGCAAGTCAGTAAAAAAAATTGAGAAGTTGTTCAAATTCTTTAATATGATCACGAACTGAACCTTGTTGAGAAATTGTTGAGAGCGCCAGACGTGGATTAGCAAACTTCTTATCAGCAAAACGTTCACGAACAAGTGAACAAAATTGTAGCCATGTAGGGTTAATTAACTTGGGTTGAATCCAGCGATACCAAGCATTGGCTTCGCTTTTGAAATAGGAAGTAGCAATATCGATTTTCAATGCTTTAGCTGTATGATGCAAACGAAAATATTGATCTGCCTGAAAAATCCAACCAGCAGGATCGGTCCCTTCAAAGGTAGGAAGCTTCAAGTTATTAGGTATAGGAGAACCGAGAATACCACTGCTGCCACCTAAACCACCACTTCCATGTATACCACTGCTGCCACCTAAACCACTAATTCCAGGTATACTAGTATTGATGTTGGTATTATTATTGCCAGTCGAACCGCCAAAACTAGGAGGTGTGTGGAGAGAAAACGAGCAAGGAGGAGTGATGCCATATTACAGGTAACAATATCAGCCAAATTGTTGATATTCTGCGTGTTCTGCTGCATCACAGTCTCCATCTCTTTTTTGTGATTATCTAATATAGTTTGCAAACTTGTATTATTTAACGTTTGCGTTCTTTTCTTCAGTGCATCTATCATAGCAGCTTTCGTTTGATCATCATTGTCAGAAGTATCAATAACAGTTTGCATAAAAGTAACCGTTGTGTTCAAGGTATTGATCAAAGCTGTAAGTGGGTTAACTTCTTCAATAAGAGTCATGGTTGCAAGCGGAAGCTAAAAGAAAAAGAAAAAAAAAAATTAGGGTTTTTTGATAATAATCTAACCTGATCTGATGACAGATGTTATGGTTCAATACCTTAACAATTATCAAAAGAACTAAACTTAACAGGTGAATACATGACTTGAGTTGAGATAAGAGAGAATTGAAAGGAGTTTGAGAATCAGGGAGTTGTAGAGAAGACTTAAAAGAATAATTTTATTTGCTTAACCTTCAAAACTCACGAGTATCATGTATATATATACTGCATACTACTTGATAAACAAGTTGCGCAGGAATTCTAACTCAAATAAATAACTATGTAAACTAATAAGCTAAATAAGGAAAGACTAAAAAAGGAAAACACGTAAAGAGGTGTTGGTATCACAACATATATCAACATAAGGTAAAATAAAAATGACAATGAATCTACGATTCACGATTCAATATACGATTCGATTCTTAAAATTAGAAAAACAATTTGCGTTGCGATTTACGATTTCACAACCTTGCCCAAAATCACTTTGATTCCCTTCCTCTAACAGGGAAATCGTGCTTACAATGAAAAAAATATTTCAAACTATAATATGTATAGGAAAAGCTTACAAGGAGAAACTCTTGAGAAGATTGTGCTTAATACACAAACATCATTCATTTGAAGACCTACATAGATAAACCGTTTTCATGCGGCAACTTTTATTTCATAGAATATAGAGATAACTAACTCGGGACTTTGTATGGTAGAATGAACATTTAAACTTACAACAAGTATTCGCATCAAACTCAAAAATTGAAGTCAGATTTAACATCAGGTTCTTAGCTGATATTCTGCATAAGCTGGAAAGTACTTGAATATTTCTGAGTTATGTAGATAATAAAGCGCAATTTCACCAAAATAAAGGGTCACTCATTCCTAAACCATTAAGTTATCTTAGGAAAATTATATTTGAAGATCTAGTAACAACCATAGAGTAATGTACATCTCTATCACCATGGGAACAGCAGAAAACTTGAACACGCCAGATATCCACTAATTTGTTTCATCATATGTATTCAGACATGGAATGGATCAATCCAGAATCAGTTATTTCAAATGAAAACTGATGGCAAATTCACAACACCAGAAATAAGGTGCGAACATTAACTAAGGAAGGATGCAAATTTTTCCATTCCCTCTGGACCAGAGAAGCAAACCAAACCTACGCAATAACCTATTAGTTACAGCAGATCAGTTGTGATTTACTGATCAAACCTAAAATAAGAAACATTATGCTTGATGTTCAAATAATTGCATACAAGGGCAAGTAATTAGCAAACTTTGTTACTTCAAATTGTCATTAAATTTTAGCAATTGACATACGGCGAATTATAAGTATAGATACTCATCCGAAAATTGGCATCATTAGACTCAAGCATCAGTTGACAGAACTTAGGTGAGTCTTTGTGCACCTTAATTATGTTTTATAATCACAATATAAAGCTTGGAGCAAAGGCCAAACTGACAATAGCATACCTTCCTAACTTTATCCTTGGAGGCATAATAATCAACCACCGGAATAGATTGCACGAAAACCTAAAAATGCTTCCTGATAGTCTCAGCATAAGCATCTTCTCTTCCCTCATTCCCAGGATAAATGGAGTGAAACACCATTAAATACTCAACAATAAGGACAAATATAACCTGTCAGGAAAAAATTAGTTGGAGAATAATCGAACCTTGTCTAACCTGGTTCCTGAATCCCGCCTCATGGATGCTTTTCCATTTCCTATTCCAAACGATAAAAAAATAGTACAAACTCAGGTATGATGCCAGTCTGTAAAAGGCTAGAGTTTTCCCTAAATAAGAACAACCAATGCAGTAGGTAACAGAGATGCATGTTTTACTAGGAGGAGTTACATAGAGAACCATTCAGAAATGTGTAACATTGGAGTGGGTTTCAGTTATAGGCTACGCATAGCTGGAAGGGTCATTATTAGTTGTCACTTAATCTATTGCATCTGTCAGGAATTCTTTTCGTTTTCTATTTCACTGCGAAGGAATCCGTCAATAAGGAATTTGTTGTTCTCACTTTCATTCTTTGCTCGTTAAGAGCTGCACTGTAACCTAGGAAGATACAATCACACCTTCCTTTATCAATGTTCGAGATCATGGTTCTGCAGCCGCAAATCGAGTGAAGAAATCAATGCTAGTATTGGAAATACTTAATAAAATGAATAAATCTGTAAATTTAATATAGCAGCAGAAGTTTACCCATTTTCAGAACCAGATTTGACTTCTGCTCGGAGAAGATCCCCGACACTGAGATGGGTGAACCCAAAGGGCTCAACAATATCCGAGCACTGGGTTAGCATTATTGCCTGAACCACCTGTTCAATCATATAATCGCAATTACAATATCAGCACAGAATTCTCAAACAAAGCCTTCGGTGAAGGGAGCACTCAGAATAAAAAGCATATACAGATCAAGATCACGATCACTGGACATACTAATATATATGAGTTAAAAAGACACAACGGTCTTGATTTGCACCAAATTACGAAAATCTAACAGAGCCAGATAAGCGTTAGGGAGCCACGTAAGCTAAATATTACTGGTTATTGCTTAATAAGAAACATACAGTATAGGTGGTAGTAAAAAATAGCAGTGATAACCAATCTTCTGAATGAAAGAGTAATGTAACACAATTTCAACTGCAGCATTAGCTATATCTTTGTGATTATAGTTTCTTTCGCATTTATGCGTTTCAGGCAACAATCATTACTAGCTCACAAGAATATAATCTTACAAATGTGAAATAGACATAGAATCTTACCCCAAATGATTCACAAACCACCATTTTCAACTGATAGATTGACATGTAACCAGACAATTTTAGTTGCCATGTGAAGTCTTCCAGGAGCGCCTATCTGGCCCAGAAACTGCACAAGAAGCATCAAGAACAGATTTTGGAGCTTCCTTTGCACGTATCAGAACTACAGAAATGTCTTCATTGCAATAACTTAATGCCTGCTTTCCAACTTTCTGGCTCTCTGCTTTCTCTTTTTCTCCTACGCATTCCTTGCATATGTAGGCAATTTACACAAAAATTAGAACACCCACAAACCTGAAATGACTACTGCAATGAAAAAGTATCACAAGTCACAGCAGCTACAACCTTCAGAAATGACAAGACCAAGAAACATAGAATCTTACCCCAAGAAACCTACATCTAACAACTGAACTTGAGCACCATTATGGTCGATAAATCCATGATTTTAAAACACTAATATCAAGACCCTCCACTGATTCAAGATGTAAGACTATGATATCTATAGTTTTCTTTTATCTTTCCCTTTCAAAAGAGCACAGGCCTATCTTACGATTGAATAAGTCTTAATACTAATAGTAATAGTAGGTTGCCTAGACTCAACCTCATCATTTAAAGGATTCAGGAAAGATTTTGAAATTGGAATCTCTTCACAAGATTCATCCACCTAATTTCTGTGTTACTTGTCGTGTAAAGTTGATGTAACTCAAAAAGCAATAACTGAAATGTGATAGGCTCATAGGGCCAAAAAAAAAAATTTAAAAATTCTAAGATATCCATATAAACTTACCACTTACTTATCCACAAGCAGAGAATCAACAATGCTCTCTAAAGAGTCACTCGCTGTAGCGTAAGTTCTCCATTTAGTCAACCATGATGAAGGCGACAAGTCATACTTGCAGCCTGGATAAAGCGCATCATTCTTTCCCAGAAGTAACTTCTTATAACCCCGCAGTTCTTTGAGCTTAGCTGCTCTGTCAAATTAACGTAGATATTAAACCACGAAGTTGCAATAAGAACTCTATTCACATACGTAGTATCACCATATCTACCTTAGAAAATCTTCAGAGCACGTCACTTCGTTAAGTTCAACGCTGTTTCTGAGAGAAATGTTGAACAAAGCAAATACCTGAAAAAGAAATTTAAACATTGAGGGTGAATACTTTAAAGAAAGAAGAGAAAGATCTTTGCTTCTCCAACAGCTAGTCACACTAAGAAAATATTTACACATTCAGCATGACATGGGGAACAAACTCTACAAAGAATGACTTTGGTAGTATCAAATTAGAATTTAGAACATAAGATAGGCTGAAATACTGGGAAAAACACCAGCACCAGAAGAAACTGTGGATTAGATATTACCAACAACAATGCACATATGTGTTTGCGTCAGAACAAGGTAAAGGTCTTAGGAATGGAAAATTCAAGAAGAGCAAAATTAACAGCATGTTTTACAGTGTGCACTCTTATCTCCTTTGTCACGTGCTTTAAATTTGCAGCATTAGTTTGTATTACGAAACACTAACAAACTTTCACGACACTTCCTTTTCTCATTGGCAATTCTGTTCCACAAAAAAAAGAATGAAAATGTTCATACCATCCAAGTTATTGCCCGTAAAACTGAATCAACGGAAACAATTTTGAACTTCAAAATTGCACAAGAACTAAACTCAAGTATGAAGTATATCAGGAAAAACGACCAAGTTCTGAGACCCATAATTAGACAAATTGAATCAGACAAGTTCAACCAGCTTATTGCATTTCAGAAGCAGTAAACAATTGTCTATCATGCTAGTTGTGGGTATCAGGATACAGGAAGTATTCAAAATTATAATCTACCAGAGACAGTGAATAATCAACACAGCAAACAATTTCTTCTTAGAAAATTCAGCTCCTGTAACATTCTCTCAGACCTTCCAAGTTCAAAACCTAAAATCTAAAAATGAAACTCAATTTGTTCCACCACAAACCAAATCACATCCAAAATTACACAACGCAATCAATCAAAACCCATTAAAATTAACTTAAGAATCAAAATCATAACTAAATTCATAGTATAAACAAAGAAAAGAAAAATAGAAAGGAGCAAAAACACTGACCTTCCGATTATTCAGCTATCCTTTCATTTCTATTCCAAGTACACTTTTCAATCGATACATAAACAGCTTTATCACCTCCAACGATTTTCCATTCTCAAAATCGTCTTACTGAAACCCACTCTCTGAACATTCTGTTAAACCCAAACATTTCAATCCAAGATGGTTTTACTCTAGAGAGGATGGTAGTATTTGCCGAAAATTGAATTTACCTTAGAGACCTCTAAATAAATAGAATTTTAACAAAAGGACTAAATTAATATTTATTAAAAATACGAAATACGCGTGAAAAAAAAAGTCTTCGGGGACCCGATCAAAACAAAATGACCATAAGGGACTGTTAAACAAATAATATGAAATATAATCACTTGGGGAGTGTGGTTATTATTACTCTAATTCCCCTTGACTAGTGTCAATTCATTACACTCTGGAGTCTGGTCTGGAGGAGAAAAAGTGAGACTAGGAGAGAAGTTGAAGAAAATTAAATAAAGTAATGATTGAATCGCATCTTCTTCTTTTTTTGTTTTCATTTCTTTAGATTTTTCTTTATCTAATCTAATCCATAATTAATTGCTTCTTAATCAAACAAAATGTAATTAATTACACTAGTTTTACTTAATAAAATAATCATCACTAATTTCTTAGATTTCCTTTTCTAGATCTGTCCTTTTTTTAATCAACAACCTAAAAACTCAATACCATCCTTCACTCCAGAATAAAAATAGCCTTTGGTGGAGAACTTACCCTCTCTATTGGTTGGTGAACGTAACCTCGCGATCTCATTGGCTAATTGAGAAACCATTCGTATTCGTTGGATGAAATTTCGTTAGATATGGTGCGTTGATCGACATGTGCGGTGTAGATTGGGTGGATTGTTGGGACACACGCTGACTTGACGACCCTCATTATTTAGAAAAATTGCTTATATTAATTTCATGTATTTATTGTGAAAATCGAGAAAATAAAAAACTACTATATTAATTTCGGACATTTATGATTAAAATAAAAAAAATCAATTCAACATATTTATGGAATAAAATAATATAATTCATATTTTTTGAATCTTTTATAATTTCATATAATTATTATAGAAAATCCAGAAAATAAAAAAAAACTATATTAGTTCTTACATTTATGAATAAAAATAAATAAATCAATTCAACGTATTTATGGAAAAATTAATGAGATTTATATTTTTAAAATCTTTGTAAGGAAAAAAAAAGAAAAAAATATAGAAATGACAAAAAGATTACTATATTAATCTTTATTAATCTTTTATAATTTCATGTAGTACATTTATGAATGAAATAAAAAAAAATCAACTCAACATATTTATGGAATAAAATAATAAGTTTTAAATTTTTAAAATCTTTATAAGGAAAAAAATGGAAATGGTAAAGAAAACTACTATATTAATTTTGGTATTTATGATTAAAATAAAAAAATTAATTCAACATATTTATGGAATAAATAATATGATTTATTTTTTGAATCTTTTATAAGGAAAAAAATCTAGAAATGACTATATTAATTTTTAATATTAATGATAAACATCTAAAGCGGCCTTTGGGTGGTAATATCACAACCTTGATTTGTCCCCGCATGGATCGGAGTTAATTCTTACGCGGTTTGCACACTCAATCTATATACACCCAAGAGAGTAATCTTGAGGCACGTTAAATGCAATAGGAAGAAGCTACAAATTGCGGCCATTAATCAAAGCATCTTGGAATGGAGAGAGCCTAATGGTTGTCTCATCCTGGCACATAAGGTATTGCAAGCTTGAAAACAACTTCGGAAAACAATGCCAATCCCAAAAAGAAGAGACATCTTAAGAAAAAACCAACATCGAAGCGTGTCAAAGAAAAGAAAATTAGTTATGGGCAATACTGGCTACTTTGCCCATGAGGATATTGTCTTCTAATGGTATTGCTCAATAAATGAAGACACTTATCCTGCGCTTCGTCAAAAACATCCCAATGCTCCTCCACCTACCCTCCTTGTTGAAGATATTAGTGCACCTGCAATCACCACAGATGCAAAAGCAGTCTTGAATGCAATCTGGAGCTTCCCTAAAGGCACATCATGTGCACGAGATGGTCTGCGAGCTCAACATCTCCTTGATGCTCTTGGAGAAATTTCTGCTGCCGGTATTGCGGAAGAACTGGCGAAGTCCATTGCGGGGAGTTGTAAATATATGGCTTGTTGGAGCATGCCCTCCCGAGCTTGGTGAGTACATCATGCGCCCCCTTGACACCATTATCGAGGCGGACGGAAGCATCGGACCAATAGCATCGGTACAATTTGGAAAGATTATGCTCCAAAATTGCGATCTTTGCTCAGTAAGCAAAGATATGGCTTTGTACCTGGGATTACAATTTGGCGTTGGTATCCCATGTGGAGGAAGGTATTCTCCACTCGATTAATAGAATCCTAGAGCCAAAGCACAATGATTCTAGTATGTCAATGCTCCTTATTGACTTGATGTGCCTTTTAACTTTGGTGGATCGATATGTGCTTGCTCCCGAGGAGGCTAGAGCCGAGATACCCCTAGCATCTCGAGGTGGGTCGAGTTATATTCTGAACCCTGCTAAATTGTATTACAACGACTTCACCTTAGCATCGACGGGCGTTCAAGCAAGGGGACCCTTTAGGGCCATTGCTCTTCGCCTTAACTCTTCGCCCTCTTGTGACCAAT
>JAJJWW010007802.1:0-20622 GCA_023531295.1 Papaver armeniacum | reverse complement strand
CAGGGGTTGAGTGCCTAAAATATCACTTTTGACTGATGAGTGCGTGAATATTGGTCCGTCAAATTTACTACTCCCTCCGTTCCATTTTACTTGATGTTTTAGGGTTTTTTTTGTATTCCAAAATAGATGAGTGTTTAGATATTTTTCCCAAATTCTCACTAATTTACCCTTGCTTTGGAATCATTATCATACCATTAATTTTCATTGAAATCAGTAAGTGGATAATTAATCTAATTTTTAAATCCACTCCATGTAGGATAAGTACTCTATTCCAAGTAAATTACAACGGGATTCGTAATTTACACTAAATCACCGTTATAAAAAAGGTGGTCTTTGACTCGAGATTTGAGAGTCATTAGATGGTCGATTGAACGGGGACCATGATCCTGGCGGGTCGAATCATCCCGATCGAGCTATGACTTGGACGGATGGGAATGATTAAAAGTCCCATCTCAAACGAAACTCAAGGATATGCCTTTTATAGAACTGCCTTTTATAAAACCGAGCAACACGTATTAAAACACTAATCAATTTAGGGATCCAGATAATCATACATCAAAGTGTAACCTTGATTCTGTTCCATCAATTAACCGTCACGTAATACATTGACACAGTTTCTACAAAAATATGCCACCAAAAGATGCTTATCTCAACGTTAGCGATAAAAGATCCATGGGACAAATGAAACATTGGGAAAAAGAAAGGGAAAACGGATTTCAGTGCGGAACGAAATCAAAGCCAAAATTTACATGATTCTTCTCTTCAAACTAAAGTAATTTTATGTTTATTGTCTAGATTTACTATTGTTTGTCTGATCTCGCACGGAGTTTTGATAAACTGATTAAGGTTTTCACAGCTTCTTACTAGGGTTGTTTTGATTATTCCGAGTGATTTGTTTTAAGTTCTGCAAAACAAACCTACCATCTTATTCTTTAGGTTTTAAATGTCAATATTATCAAGAATAAGATGAAGTGGGGGGAGTTGGAGATTTTCCGATCAGGTATTTGATTTCTGCTTCCATATTCTTTTCAAATTGTTGGGGATTTTAAATCTGGAATCTTTATTAATAATTTGGGTTTTGTTTAACGTTATTGAAGGTTCAAATCTAGCGGATTTGTATTGCTAAACATTGCTAAACTTGGGTTTGTGCATCAAATCAATTTAATGAGGTAATGTTCTTCTAACTTTTATAGTATTAAGATAAGATCACGATAAAAAAACATTCTTTCTTATTAGTTTTGTGTGGCAACCACAAGAATTCTCTGTTTTTGTTACAGTTTTCTCCGTGATTCTGATTTATCACAACAACATTCTGAGGTAATTAAGAAACCCAAATTCAACAAAAGTAATGTGAATTTTTTTTTCCGGGTATGATGAATATAATTTGCATATTGTACATTCTTTGTACATACCACATATAAGTTAATCAGAGCGAGCTGCAAGGATACAACATCAGGGAGTAAATTTTACTGCTTGCTTCAGGCACTTGAAATTTAATAATTTGAAGTACACGTGAGCAAAGACCATGATCACATAAAGGTACAAAGTAAAAGGCTTTTCGTAATGTTTTTTTGAGTTTACCTTCCACAGTACTGGAATGTTAAATGTGATATTTTTTTCTTCGGAATAGACTATCGATTTAAAGAAAGAGCTAAGCGATACTGTTTTGCAGCAGTTCAAAGCTTCATGGAAGGTTCTTTATTTAGCCGGCAGATTGCATCCTGCAGAGGCTTCGTGAGGTGATCTTCCTACAGTCCCATTCAAAGTAAGCTTTTCTTAACATATGCTTTTAAATGCGGCTAAAGTTTCATAGTTTTTCTTCCATGTAATTGTCAAATGCTAACACCTTCTGTTGGAAAATTAATCTCTCAGTTTTTGCATAGAACAAAGGTCAAAACCCTGATAATATTCCCAATGGAAACCACATCAATCCACATGGGTTCTGCTGAGGTTATATGATTTGTTCAAATTTGTAGAACATGTTAGTTGAGGTTCTTACTGTTATCGTAGCCTTCTTGACAGATGCTAAGAGCATCAGGCTCATTACTACCATGTCAATGAGTCTTCATAGAAATATCATCTTCCGAGGTTGTGGTGTTATGTTTTTGTAGGTTGTCATATTGTGATACTAATATAAGTTAAGTTATATATATTCAAAGAAAATTAGGGTCGTCTCTTATATATTGTATGAAAATTAGAGTTGTGTAATCTTAATTTGCACTGCAAGATAGGCCGGAAGGTAACAATTATTTTCTCAATGAACTTGCATGGATGTTGCATGGATATTACTCTTTAAATTATGATTTGCTCTTCTTCTGAATGGTGACTGACCTGGGGTGAAGTTAAGTTTGTCGACGGGTTAATGTAAGCAGGGAAAATCAGTCAAGATCGCATGAGCATCTATTAAGTGCAAGTATACATGTCTCGGTTTACAGTTATATTCTTTGCGGCAATTCCTTCACCAGCGACATCAGCAGAAAAACAAGTCAAAAGTCGTATCATGCACAGTCGCAACACCAACCCCGATGGAAGAACGCAAGTTCACCGCTGGGAAAGAACACCAACCGTAGGGGGAGAACGCAAGCTACTCGCTGGGGAAAATGTGGTGCGAACCAATGAGACTCACCTAGGAGTTGAGGCAGACTAGCACCAGAGAGTCTTGCAGTACCGAATCCGTATACATCTGCATACAACCATGCAAGAACAATGTTCCAATATGGCGAGGTGCAAATGTACGCGTACAACCACCTGCATACATTTGTGTACAACAATCTATACACATGTAGTAATAGCAAATTTATACCATTCGTCAACCATTTATTTATATTGGCGTGAGTTCATTTTTCAAAGAGCATTGGTCTCTTTGATTAAGTTATCTTTTCATGAATTTATGATAAATGGTTCTCTGTATTGTTATATTCTTGCTCTTTTACTACAGGCAAATAACAACTTTATTTTAGATGGCAATGGGTTCAGAAGAACATGGAATGCAATCTCACATAGGTGATGCTCTACATGGTTCGTAGAGGAAGGCGCAACTGTTAACCAGATCGGGTTAGTGTATGTACATATAATCTAAAATGCTTTTGGAAGCGGGGATATTAGATGTATAAATACTAACCCAGGACCAGTTAAAAACAACCACCAGCGGGTTGTGGAGTTTGTTGTACTGCGATACTACTATAAGTTATCAGTTTCAAGAAAACTAGGGTCGTGTCTTATAACTGTACAGAAGTCCTTCTCTAGGATAATACTTTATTGATCTTCATTTTGTTTGAGTTCAATTACGCCACACTTATGAGCCTGGAGGTAACAATTTTCTTCTCAATGAATTTGGGATATATGGGTATTATTCCACGAGTTGTTATTCAAATTTTGGTTCCGTCTTCCCTACTTTGATTTTGGGAATTCGCTTATGTAGATGTAAAGTGTAGACTGCACCTTAAGCTCATTTGGTTGAAATTTTCTATCAGTTGTTATAAGACTAATTGAACATCCTCATCTAACTATAGGAAGGTAAGTGTTCATTTATGTTTCTGTAGTTAAATTCAATGGGTCTATGAATCACTATTGAATAGGTTCTAACTTGATTTTAGTTGTTGGCAGTTCATGCATTATGGTCGGCATATAGATTTTAAGCCAGCCGATTTTGATGCTTACTCTCACCCAGACTTATTCGTGATGGTAAGTTCATTTGATTATTATTTGATTTTGAGTTCCTCTTTGCTTTGAAGGCCTTCATCTCACTAACGTTCAACTATCTAAGTGTTCATATGATTAAGATCACTTATTTAATCACATCTGACCACTGTATGTGAGAAATGATGTCTTAAACAAAAACCCACCAACCCTCTTTTTTCCTCCTTTCAAATATGTTTTGCTCATTGTTTCTCTAACCCACTAGCATGGAGTTGTTATATATCACAAAGAAATGGAAATTATATATGATGTTCACCAAGGAAACCTTACTCAGATATATAAGGAAAAATCTTGATTCACGCCGATATCGAATCTTTTTACTTCAACATTTTGTTTATCTCCATTGTTAAGGTCAGTCAAACAATTTTTTTTTACAAGTACATCACTGATAGACATCCTCGGGTGATTGCTTTCTTCAAAAGATTCAAAGACCAGTCCATTATGGTAGCCAATAGTTATGTAGGATTTTGTTTGTTGGTTGGTTTAATTGATTATATGAAAATGGAAATAAATGGTACTACGTTTGTTTCTGGAAAAAATATTTTTTCACTTTTTTATTTTAGCCTAAAAATAAGTAAAATTAAAAAATTGAAAGTAACATTTTCCAGAAATGGAGGGAGTAGTTTAATTCATTTTTTTTTTGTTGTACTTAATTTACTCTATGGTGACAGTATCTTGACCGCATTTTCATTTTGGGCGGAACCTTAAAAAGAAGGATATCTCTTATATAATTTGGTAAATAATCAATGCTTATACAACAGGAGTGTTCGGTGAATCTTGCAACGACTGAGATATATTCCTTTTTCTAACTGGCGATTAAGATTTGCCCTCTCCTCCTAGATTTCTTCAAAGATCTATAAATCCAACGGTTTATACAGTTTTGCCTCCTAAATTTCCTACAAACATAGAGCACATCAAGGAAACTTAAATCTCAAAATTTAGAGTTTCTTCGCGGGCTAAGAGAAGAATCGTAGTAGCAGAAAGAAAAAAAAATTAAAAAAAGAGAGGAGAAATAGGTTTTATGGGAGAGAGATAACAAACACATTTGAAAAGACTATCTTAGGTTTTCAGATCTTTACGGTGACTCACCCGTAAAATTACCGAAGTTTTCCCGGCCGTCGAAGTCAAAGCTCCATCCGGACGACATGGACCGTGTGATGGGCCTCTCGGATCAATCATGTCCACTCTTTGACTCTTTGATCACAAAGACAAACACCACTATTATGAGATTTGAGAGTCATTAGACGGACAGGATTTGACGGGGACCCTGATCCGGCGGTCGGAATCATCCTGATCGAGCTACGGCTTGGATGGCTGTGAAACTTTCAGTATTGTCAACATAAATAGAGTGGGGTCACGGTCTGGGATGACAGAAACCGTTGAGATATCCTATTTATTTTTGGACGTTGGATCTCGAGCCCTAAAACAGTCTCATACAAAAAGCAATTTTCTTAACCTGTTATTAATCTATTTTCGATCTTTCTCTTCTCCTATTCTCAGACACAGTAGTATATCATCTGCCAGGTGGGATTCTTTCTCCAAATATTCAATTCTTTTTTGGAACATCTTCTCATACACTACCAGGTACACCTCCACCACCAGAATCTATACCTTCATCTACTTCTCCTTCTCGACCAGTAACAGTGATTCGGTGAACCACAACATCATCGTTTCACCTACTTGAGCAATTCCTAGCAACAACTTCATCTACTTTATCTTGATTTCAGTTGAAATTGGTGGGATTTGCTAGGGAAGAAGTGACCTTGGTCATATTAATTGATTTTATAATAATTTCAGAAATTGAAGCCTAGGGTTTCGTAGATTTGGGGGTAAGTTTGGGGTGTTCAATATTGTGTTTAATTTAAACAATTGAAGTAGTTTAATGGCGAGATTAATATATACATCATACGATATGTTCAATAAGTTTTTCATTGTAGCTTTTTTAGGTACACTCCTACCGCTATCTCTTTTTTCTTTTCTTTTCTGAATTCTTAGAGGATTTTAATCGGTAAAACTTCAAATTTTGTGTTTGCAGGAATTGGTTATTTTTGTGGACACAATACTTCCTTTTGATTTGCAGAATGGGAATTAATTATTAAGGATCTGGATATCTGGGTATCATTGTTCTAGGTGAGTCTCAACCTTCTCAGCAAGCTGCTTATGCAGATCAGTTAGACAATTAGATGATGAAAAATAGCATGGCTCTTGCACGCTAAACAGAAAATATTGGTTATTCAGTTCTTGCTTCTGTCTATGGCTCATGATTTTGAGGCATTGAATGTTTGTAACTAATGCACGGGTGGGGAGTTTGCTTGCGACATCCTGCTCAAAGGTTACCTTGGTTGGGATTAATACTTCAGTTCGAACTTTATTGCAAGAGGTATGTTTCAGTTTACAAAGAAACTTTTATCTGTTCTGCACTAAAAACTACACATTCCTTTGCTTAATGGTTTTGCTTTCGTTCGGTTACAAACCTTGAGGTCTTAAATTGACCTTAACAGTATGAAAGCTACTGGCATTAGGAAAATTCGTTTCACTGCTAAACTAATTTCTTATTTTGAAGCATGAAGATTGTCTGGAACCGCGTTGTTAACAGGTAGATATTCCAATTAACCAATTGCACAAAAAAAATCGCTATTAGAAAGTACTGAAAATAAACCTGCGTGGTCCTTGAGACCATTGTTTTTCTATCAGTGTTATCTTACTCTGCAAGTTTTCCTTTGGCATTAATTATGGAATTAATTATTAAGGAAATTCTCAGAGATTTGTTTTTGTGTAATTGATGTTAATCGATTAAAGAGGGTTTGTTTTTGGTGGATTGGTTTTGGTTTGGTTGGTGGCTATTGGTAACAAGTTTTCCTTTGGCAAACAACTTTGGATTCTTCGTGTAAGATTAAGCTATTTATCGGATTACCTCTGAGGCTTTGTCTATTGCTGACACAATGTATGCTCTCCCAATGTGAGTCTTTTGGTGTTTTCTCTTAAAACCTGAAATTACTGATTTTTTTAGTTTTATCACTATGTGGTAAGATTGTCGGTACTAAAGCTACATTAGTGGAGGGAGTCATGACCCTTAGGTTTTGGTGGTTTCTCTACGTAACTATGAACATCTTGGTTGATGCCTTTTGGAGTAGGTAGATGGGATTTGAGTTTACCGGGAAAGATATATTTTAGTGAATCATTCCTTACTCAGTTTGAGCCTTTACTCTGCTTATTTCTTAATTATCTACAGGGGTCATAAATATAACCTCGATCTCTTACATTTTCATGTTATATACCCTCGCATCTCATCATTTTTCATGAGGAATCTGATATAGCTATGGCATACTGAGTATTGAGCATGAAGATTACTGATTATTTTGAATTTATTATTAGTACAATCTTGAAGATTTTGGTAGTATTAATTCTTATGTAAGAAGAGATTTGCCTTTTATGATCCCGAGTAGCTAATAATTGTGGCTCATATCCTTGCACGTTTTGCACCAATTGATTTGTTTCCCCTTAATTAGATTATGTAAGAAACTATATGACTCTCATCTGAGATTTTCTATGCGAGAAGTCCAACAGTAGACCTCCAACATCATATGTTGCAAGATCAAATGTTGCATCATTGTGATCCAGAAGCATGTGATGAATAAAATAATGAAATGTCAAATCCTTAGGAAATCGTGTGCACAATAACGAATATGCCTACTTATATTTGATCGAGCAGTGCCACCCATGTAATGTTACATTGGTCAGCAACTAATAATTAAGAAAACATAATAAACTTTCCCTGCTCATAATGATCAGGTTTGGTTCCATGTTTTTCTTATGTATCATTGTCTAAATCTAAAGAGGCTTTACTTGGGTGGGTTATGAAGGCTATGCCACCTCAGCTAAAGCTCGGTGGGATATGTACAAGCTAGCCTTACCACGGGAGGGGAAAATGTGAATTCTGGATTGGTTCACTCAATTATGAATTGGTGGCAGGTGGATCAGTTTGACTTTTAAAAAGGTATTACTGTTTCTATTGATTTTATTGTCACAACTATCATGCCTGAATTATACAATGACAACAGTTGGTGAGAATTTCAGTTGCTTAATAACTTTTTGTCTTAGTAGAGTTTCTCATAATTTCTTGCTTCATATCTTATAAAAGCTTTAATTCGTGCAAAGTTAGAAATTGGGGTTTCCATTTTTCTACAGGTAATTAGGTAATGTACACGACATATATGGTTGGCATAGGTCCGAAAACTATGTACTTTCTATTATCTCGATGTAGAAAACAGGGTTAGACATTAGTTTGGAATCAAATATGGAAGTTATTCTCATTAATCAAGCTTTTTAATGTCCATGTGTATATGGAAAGTCAGATGAAATTGAACTTTAAAATTTAGATGGTTATAAATTTGGATGCTTTAGATGTAGAATGTGTGTGCTTTCTATCATCTGGATGTAGAAAACAGGGTCAGACAATAGTTTGGAATCAAGTATGGATTTTAATAGTGTTATTCTAATTGCTCGAGGTTTTTAATTTCCATGTTTATATGGCAAGTAGATGAAATTAAACTTTAGAATTTAGATGGTTATAAATTTGGATGCTTTAGACGTAGATTCTGTGCGATGGTTCAGAATTTGTGCTATGGTTCTGTTAAGTTATTTGACTTATTTCTAATTTAGAATAGGAACGTGCTGCTTTTAGTGTAATCTAACTTGGGAGAAGAAATTTATTTGAGCAGTAAATAGGCTACATGGAAATGTTCTGCATTTAGTGTAAAATCATTTAGAATGAGTTTTGAGGGTTCGTTGGTACATACGTCAACGAAGTACCAAGGTTATTTCATTGAATTTATTTCATATTTTTGTAATTAACTTTGTTATTTCATTGTTCGTTTGGGATACTATTTGAATGCTTTAATCTTTTAAGTGGCTAATGGAGAATATTGAAGTTAGTGGTGCAAAAGGTGGAGCTGGTGGGTCATATATACTCATACAATGTTTGAATGGTTTGATAAATTATGGATCATTTGGGTTGGTTTTTGTTTAGAATGTATATTAGCGAATCAATGATCAATCACACATCTATGATCTTAGAAGATCCCTTAAAAAATCGAATATATTTCTAGCAGTAGGATATGTTTCCTTATATTAGTTGGGATTCAGTTGCGTAGTATGATTGTATGAGTTTTTGGCCCGAATATTTCGAGTTCATACTCTTTGAACAAGGTGGTCATGGATACAGGAGGAAAATGAAAGGATTACTATTTTCCATAGTCAAGGATGGGCACAAATATTTGCTGGCTTAAGCTTTAGGTAGTCAAGGATGGGCACAAATATTTTATGGCTTAAGCTTTAGGTTGAAGATAGCTTCACTTTTGCTGCATACCTTTATCCTGATCATTCAAAAATGTGTTTGTCTTCGGGAAAAAAATGAAGAATCAGAATTTGTATACATATGTTTTAGGAGATTGATGTTTATTCATTGGCACAAGATCCCAGTCATGATGCTGATACTCATTTCTATATTGAATTTGCTAATTCTATGTTTTTACGTGCTTGCTTTGCTAATGTTATTTACTAACCGGTAACTCATATTTAGTTTACTTTCATTTTGATTCGTGTATCCATGCAGATAGTTCGTTCAGTTTTTGTTGGATACGCAGATGACGACCTGATGAAGTCTTGACTACGAGTTCCGGTTTGATAAAATTCTCGAACGGTAACCTCTGTGCGAATACACATAATACAACTTTTTAATTAAGTTAAATAGTGTTTTTAAAATACAAACACGACCACCACTAATGAGATAACCATCCTAGATCTTCTTATATGGGATGTCAACATGAGGAATTACCAAATGAGTTTACATTTTGATATCATACCTGTAGTGACTTTTTTACTGGTTTCTTATGTTGCTTTCAATAGAGCGATCTGTTTCACTCAATTGTCCCATAAAAAATGTTTTTCTTCTTGATATATTGGGTGATTGAGTGACAAAGATTGTGCTACTACCTCCGTATTACAAAAATATTTAGTTACTTTTTGTGGTGACTTAATTAGAAGCAGTACCAACTATACATTTGTTTATCCGAATATCCAAAATATTTTGATGTGCTTTTATGGTTCGACCTCTAGCATATTCTTTAAAGTTGCTCAATATTTGGTATATTTAGTCGTACATTGATCATTGCTCTGTATGGGAGTTTTTTCTTCCGTCTTGATCGTCACGTGAGTCATTACTTATGTTCCTTTTAGCTAGCGGCTCTAAAATCTCTGACTACCTCATGAAACATCAAATTTTCACACATGATTGACCAACGGACTTTCAGAAAATTCTTGGGTAGGTTGACGCTATCATATTAAAATTACCTATACATAATTACTTTTTCTTTTTTGGCGAGGGCATAAGCCTTTGTGTATATATTTAGCTTCGTGTTAGGTGGTATGTAAAGTCTAAGCACGGCCACCGTAATAGTGTGAGCTCATTAGTAAGTTGCTTTGGTAGTTTCTTCACTTTTGGTTTAGTGGAGTCATCGACTAACTGCAAGATTCCAGTTTATTGGAATGGGAAAATAAATGTGTATGAGACAATAATATGTTAGAATGTTCTTTTGTTTCGTGGTATGCCTTTTAAAACTAGGCCAACAAGTGTTTCAATGTTGCATAAATTTGAAGGTTTTTAGCTTTTTAGTGAATAACAGCTAAATCGTGTTTTTTTCATTAAATTTATTACTATTTGGAGAATAATATGTTGCACCAAGCTAACTCAGTTGGTTCTCCGTGTTACTTTGCAGATAATTTTCCGAGCTTGGACACTTAGAGAGACGGGCCATTCCGCCGCTACTCACCCTACCCGCTACGTGTTCCCTTCGTAGCAACGACACGGTGGCAAGATCCAAAGACATAGGATATATATATCTACTACCATTAGCGCCACACGTAACAAACTCATAGAAAACAATTACGTATTTCTGATCACTTCTTTCATAAAATCAATATCGATTCGTAAATTGGGACTCATCGGGATTTATGCTTGGTACGTTGTCTAGGCAATGTGTATTAAGGATGTTTATTGTTTGTTTAATTTTGGGTTATTTCAAATTATATATATGGATGGATTATTTATGTGATGGGTTCACTCACTTGGGTTGTTATTTATGCGTTTGTGTGTCAGGGGAAACATGATACCTTCTTTATTCACATCTTGGATCAGGCTAGACTTTCGCTGAATACATGAATGGTTAACTTAGATTCACTCAGGTTTATATCTAATTTATTGAACTCAATAGGTATCTTATTGAGTTCTTTGTGAATTGTATTATTTGGAAAGAAAAATGAGATGCTTTTTCAACATAGAAAATGGTTAATTAGTTGTCAATGAGATGTTATCTTATCGTTTTCTTTGTTGGTAAGTCATTTTTACAGATTTGATGCCTTTACGGTTAAAATTTATGAAGAGGGATATGTTGGTATGTGACTTTGAAATTCTCACATTTGTTTTTCTTGCACTAATGAAATATGATTTTTTTCCCACTCTTGGTCTTATACCAAGGGAAACCTATTGGCCTATCTAACCCACTTAAACCTAAACAGTCCTTACAGAAGTTACAATTAGGTGTTCATCTTATGTGTAGAATATAGGTTTTATGTTGGCAATGTTTGAAGTAACTTCATGATTACAAGTATTTTCTTGACTTGGCGTTTTTATCCAACTAATTTTGTTGGTCCTAATGTTTTCTCACATGGATCTTACCGCCTCATTAATGATGATGGTTAGTTTTGCTGCCAAAAATATTGTAAGGTAAAAACATTGTGTGTGGCTATATGGAGTTTGAAAATGGTGATGATGGTTATTTCTCTCATGGACAAATGCAACTCACAAGTACATTGCGTGATGCTGGCATGAAGGTGAAATTAATACTCATGTTGGAATATATTCAGTCTTCCCCTCGCATCATGAAAAAAGAAGAGTTGCTTGATTCGTCTGAATCTTAACCACAAGTATCTCAGTTCTGGAAAGACGACCAACCTAAGGTATGACATAGTAATTTACGCTTTACACAAAGAGAATAAGAAGAAGTGATAATATCGACAGCAGTGAAATGGGATATGAATGAATGCATTAGATGGTTATTATAAGACCGGAGCATACTTTAACATAAGCATAAGCATAGAGCCATATATGAAAAGTAGTGGGTTTTACACTACATGTAATCATGATTTTAAGTGGTATCCTTGGTTATTTTGTTTCTAAAAATTAATGTGGTAATATAAGACCCCAGATGCAGACATGGTCAGGATGGTTTTCTCAAAATTCTGGAGTCCTTTGTTTTTTATTTTTAAGTTCAATGTTAAATTTCTTCTGGGCTTATTTATAGGACTGATGTTGTGTCATTTATATACATTTGAATTATTATGGCGTTAAGGCCTTGGTTTTAGGATAGACTACAACGCATCTTACCTTCATTTATGTTAATTAGGTAATAAGAAATGGTTTATGCATTGATCATCTATCCTACTTCCGATGAATTTGACTTTTTTTTCTTCTTCGTTTGGCTTATTTTAAATTTAAATGAAGAAGAGTAAAGTAAAAATCTGTTGCACCCATGGAAGAGAAAAAAAAATTGCGTTGTTCCCCAACAACAGTTGACAATCTTACTTAGGGTATTCTGATCAAGTATCTTTATCAGATTCTGCTTACTGAGCATGAAAGAGAACTTGGTGAAACAAATGAAAATAGTGAAAATCAAACAAACTTGCAAGAGCTTCGGATAGTATTGCGAAGGTATCTATTCTTTTTACTTGTTTGTTCTGCTGGAGGTTATTGATGATATTTTACTACCAAAGCAAGTTTTCAATGCATAGTCCGTTGCCGGCATATAAAACATAACATGGTGTGTTGGTATCAAGCAACTTTGTGGAGGTATATTAACCTGATGTCACATTGCAGACAGATGGCCGGAGGTGGTTATCTTATACAAATGATATAATTAGTAACCCAGTAGCATTTATATGGTACTACATAGGTTGATGCAGTTAAAGTAAGATAATTTTATCCCTAGATATTTCCGTTGACTTTAACGAGTTTTGTGAGTGTGTTTTTGTCCGATCTATTCCAACTTTGTGGGGGTGGCATATTCTTTTTTTTCCATGGTTCATAACAATGATTTTGTTAGCATCAAAGATTCTTACATCTTTGTCGTGTTGAATGGTAGCTGAATTGCTGGCATCGTCTCTGTATATGACAACAGTGGATGCTACCTATATTTGGCATCTCCGCTTAATGTAAAAATCGCTCACCGGCCTGATTGCGAACATGTCCAAGACGTCGACAAGTTAGTTGCATCAGTCTAATGTAACTACCTATAATCCCACAAACAATTATGAAGCACGGGAATGGTTACTGTTTTGTTAGCAACTGAAGGGTTTTTGTGTATGATATCAATGTGTAACATAGTTTTCAATAAGGAGCTAGAGGATGGCTGCAGAGAGGATGATGGAGGTTCAGAAAGGGAGATGTATAAACTTAGGATCATAATGTTAGGGTTAAATGTGTATAAAGCAGGGGTGAGGTACATTCTCTTCTTGTCAAGTTTTAGCTCAAATGGCGAGCGCATGGTTTTAACCATGTAGTTGTGGGTTCGACTCCCACAGATGGCGTAGTTATCTGAGTAAACCAGAACTTTACATGCTTCAGATACCAGTATATAGTGCGACATAGGTGTACATGTAGAAAACCTTTTATCTCTATACATTGTTTTTTATCAATTAGGTACTGATACTGTTTTCTCCGCACTTTACTCTAGAGGAGAATATGTTGATAGTTGCTCTTATATGCTTTAGTTAGGAGTATATACGGACATCATTAATCGTTACAGTACTCCGGGTTGATTCTTTTTTACCCATTTTCTCTATTATACAACAGTCTGATGCAATGTCACTTATTTTTGGGGTTATTTAATCACATTTATGTTTTATTAGATAAAAAGCTTGAAGAATGAAATGTTTTGTCACATTATGGTAATTGGACCATGGATGTTGAGTGATAATAACATTCTCATTACTTTTAACTCGCTATACCCATTAGGTGTTTCACTTTCTTATGAGATGAGATGAAAATTGGAAATCTCTAAGTATTTAGACATGAGATGAGAACTGAGAGCAGAACTGACCCATGCTCGGATGATGTTGAAAGGCGTGAGAAAGTTGGCGATGTAAGGAAAAGGTTGGATTTGATGAATTCTAACGGTTTCTCGAGTGAAAGATGGAGGGATTAGGGGTTAATCATTGATGAGCTATGGGGTGGTTGTTCTAAGTAGTCAAGTTTGCTTAACATACTAACATAAGAACTGTCTTTTTGTCGCTGTCAAACACGAAATACTATATTATATATTCTGAAACATGTATGATAGGCTTTCTATTTACTAAAGTTTAGTGTTAATTTGACACCTTGCTAAAACTAAAACATTTTTTAGCAAGGGGTTGAAAATGTACCATTTGCAGCATTTCATATTGAGATTAGGATAATATTGTTGCTTTTACTAGAATTCGATAAATTATCATGTAACAACAAGATATGAAGATCTTTCTACGTGAAATTAGCTTAGAGTGCATCATAAGAATGAGCAATGAAAGTCCTATTCAAGAGGAGTGCAAACTTTCCATTGCACTACATGCCTCATGCTATTTACATACGGTGAATGAGTTGGAAACTTGGGATCGACTCTCGAATAGTTTGACAATTTCCATATTTTCCAATGGATGTGAAAGCATTCTACCATTCCAAGAGCAAAAAAACTATTTTCAAAATTATTAGTAAATGCTTGGAAATCAACCAACAAAATATTTTATACTATCTCATGAAAATCTAAGATATGTTTGGCAACCGATTTTTATGTTGGTATGATGGGACGAAACCAACGAAGGAGGTAAGCCATGTCATGCCATCATCGTTCATTGGTGGTCCGAGGAATATGATTAAGATATATTAAGATTAACGATGACCACACGTTTTAATTAACACCCACACATCTTCCGGACAATAAATGTGAATCCTACTTGGGTGGAGATTAAGGACGATCTCCTACCACATCAATATGCTTCTGATCGTCCTAATCGGATTTCCCGTAGTCCTTGAGTTAAAAAAGGACCATTTAGTAGCATAAATAAAAAAAAGAAAAATGTATGGCAAAGTGGTTACACACGTATTCACAATTGAAATTCAAAACGCGAGCGAGATGATCCGAAAAAACTCGAATGGAGCCGGTTGAACATTTGATTCAGGCAAATTTTCGATGAAACTAACCGATTTTGTTTCAAACCGTTACGAAATATATGGTACATCGTACATGGTCCATGTAATAAGGATTCTATCTATGTGCATGAAAAATAGAAAATGTAATAAATGTTATCCAAGGAAACACGTTAATGGTACAAGCAATAAATGTTATCCAAGGAAACACATTAATGGTACAAGCAATAAATGTTATCCAAGGAAACACGTTAATGGTACAAGCATGGATGAAGGTGGATATCAAATCTATCGGCGGCGTCATGATGAGAAGGGGTAATTTTTCATGATGAATACATAGTAAGCAATAAAAATGTTATTCCATACAACCTATAAATTTCTAGAGTATTTGGTGGCCATATTAATGTTGAAATTGGTGGGGAAGTAAGGGTCTTTAAATACATACATAAATATACCTGCAAAGGTCATGACGATGTGACGTCAGTTCTCAGTGAATGTGATGAGACATAGTAGTACATCAATACAAGATATACTGGACCACCAGAGTGTCATGTACCCCTGAACTTGGGCTTCATTAGTGGGCTTCTGAAACTTTTGTTGTTCTTACACTTCTGTTGGGCTTGTATTTTGGTTAGCATAGGTTATGTTAATTCATAGAGTTTTGTGTGAGTTAGATGTAATCCTGACTGTTGAATTTGTCAACCAGGAGTGGGCACTTAAATAACCTGTCATTGTGTAAGAATGAAGGGGAATGAAAAATCTTATTTTCCTTTGAAAATAATTAGGCTCTGATTTCAGAGAGAAGGTAGCTTGCTACCAAGTAATTCATCAAACCTTGTACTGTAACGCCACAATGGTACGATTTCCATTCTGGGGACCTAAATCATGACAGAGGCGAGAAACACACCATTAACAAAGGTTCATACACTTGCTCAACAAAATTCTACCGCAATCCAAGATATTCGTGATCAATTGGCCGGCTTCGAAGCTCGATCGACCGCCACTTCGACCGTATCTTCGCCTTTTACAAAGATTCGTTACCTCCGAGGTTTTCATCTCGGGAACAAACGATCGACCCCCGGGTTCTCATCAGATTCTTCAAAGGATCTCATGAAGATCGTGAGCCGATTCCGAGTTCACATCACGCAAGTTTTCTAGAACTCCCAAAGTTGATTTTCCACGATTTGATGGAACTAATCCAAGGGGTTGGGCTCAAAATGTGAACGTTACTTTGCTTTCCATAATTTCCCTGAACTCGAGAGTAGATATGGCTGCACCATTTTGATTCGAGAGTAGATCCATGGTTTTTAAATTATCACTAGGTAAGCATAAAATGTCTTGGGAAACCTTTGTTCAGATCTCGTGTATTCGCTTAAGACGTTGCATGACAACTATGTTGGTAGTTTTAACAAGTTATCTCAAACTTCTACAAATTGAGGATTATTTTGATAGATTTGAACACTTTAAAGCTTTTATGGTAGCTAACAATCCAACATTGCCTAAATATTTTTTATACTTTGAGTTTTATTAGTGGGTTGAAGGATGAAATTCTGTGACACAAATCAAATGTTTCTACGTAAGATACTTCTCGTGCTTTTTATTTGGCTAGAATGCGCAGCTTCGGTTAACACTCCTAAACCCCTAAAGTATTCTTCTAGACCATTTGTGCCTCCACCTATTTCTATTCCTCGAATTCATCCCATCCAAACCATTCTATTCTCCCCCCGTCTCCTCCATTGAGTAAACCTTCTTCTTCTTTCCACCCTTTCATTACTCATCCTTCTACACCTATTAAATCTGATTCCTCACTTCCACCTATAAAAAGCTTACCCCTCAACAAATGAAAATTCGTAGGATAAAGGCTCGCTATAACCGCGATGAGTTCTATAGGCCCGGGCCATTTTTGCAAAACTCAGCTTGTTTATGCTTGTTGCTAATGAAGAGGAACCTGATCGAGTGATTTATCATCCCATGGAGAGCATTTGGCAGATTCTCCTAGTTCGATAATACCGCAATGGAGATTTCTTTACATGCCTTGACAGTACTACTGCTCATGATACCATTCGCATTGCCGGGCATTCTCACAATCAAAGACATTATGGTTCTCGATTGACACAGCGCATCTACGCTTTCATTGATTCTCAGATACGTATAAGCTTGGTCTCCACGTCTCGCCTACTGGACATATGTTAGTTACGGTCGCAAATGGGGATAGCACCATCAGTAAAGGTATATGTCGAGGCCTTCAGTGGGAAATGCAGGGCTACCACTTCACTGCTGACTTACGAGCTCTTCCACTCGGTGGTTGCGACATGGTGCTGGGCGCAGATTGGTTGCGTACAGCTAGGTGATGTAACCTTCAACTTTGCACAACTTAAACTCTCTTTTATGCATCTAGGGTACCCAATTACACTTTCTCGGAAGTACTTCCAAGCCATCTCTTAGTCTTATCAATGCCGCTACACTTAAGAAATTCTTCAAAAGCAAGGCTCCCCGCCTTAATTGGCCGCTTTTTTCATGTTCATGCTACTCCTATACAACAACTTCCTAGTGAAGTTTCCACTTTACTCGACTCATTTGCTGATGTTTTTTCGAAACCCACTCAACTACCACCTTCTAGACCACTTGACCATAAGATTCCACTTAAACCTCGGCTCAACACCTACCTCCCAAAGGCCCTATAAGTGTCCCTTCATACATAAAGTCGTAGTGGAACAACTTGTTCAAGAGATGCTCGGTCAGCAGGTTAATTCAAAGGAGTCATAGCCCTTTGCTGCCCCAATTATTTTGATAAAAAGAAAGATGGCACATGGCGTTTCCGCGTGGATTATCGCAAACTCAATGACATGACGGTGAAGGACAAGTTTCCTATTCCTTTAATCGAAGAATTATTGGATGAACTGAATGGTGCAATTATCTTTACAAAGATTGATCTACTGTCAGGTTATCATCAGATTTTGATTTCTCCACAGGACATTCATAAAACAGCTTTCCGCACCCATCAAGGCCACTATGAGTTTCGCGTAATGCCCTTCGGCCTTACGAATGCACCTGCAACATTTCGAGCATTGATGAATGAGGTTTTTCAACCATTTCTTCGCAAGTTTGTACTCGTATTTTTTGACGACATTCTAGTCTACGTACTTCTCTTGCAGATCATCCTGAAACACCTTCATGTGGTTTTTTCTTTGCTTCGCCAACATTCACTGTATGCTAAATTCTCCAAGTGCACTTTTGCTCAGCCTCAACTGGAATATTTGGGACACCAGATCTCTGGCAATGGTGTAGCTGCAGACCCTGACAAAGTTGTTGCTATGGTGCGTTGGCCTCAACCTCAAACCTTGAAGCAGTTACGTGGTTTTTTGGGCTTGACGGGCTATTATCGTAAGTTCATAAAAGGGTATGGCACCATTTGCAAACCTCTCGACAGACTTGTTAAAGACAGATTCTTTTTATGGACTCATGGAAGCAACCACAGCTTTTTCCTCCATCAAAAGCGCAATGACTCAAGCCCCAGCTTTAGCTTTGCGTATTTCAACAAGCTATTCACCTTGGAAACTGATGCATGCTCTAAGGGTGTGGGTGCGGTACTTCTACAAGACAACAGCACTCTATAGCATTTTTCGCAGAAACCGTTGGGCCCTAAAGCTTTGGCATTGTCAACATACGAGAAGGAGTTTTTAGCCATTGTAATGGCAGTCGTAAATGGAAGTATTATTTGGGCCATGCTCGATTTGTGATCAACACAGTACCACCAAAGCTTGAAATACCTCATGGAGCAGTAATCTTTCTTCACAAGCATGTACAGAAATGGTTAGTCAAGCTCATGGGTTTTGATTACGTCATACACTACAAGCAAGGCAAAGACAATCCGGTGGCCGATGCCCTCTCTAGACTCCCACATGGTTCTTTCTCCACACTCTCATTGTCCCAACCTCAGTGGACTAGTGATATTATCTCCAACTATGATTCCGGCGAGGTGGCCCAACACTTAATCACTCACCTTCTTATTTCTCCAACCTTGCCACATCATACATACCAAGCAGGTCTCTTGAGATTCAAAGGAAGGTCGTACATTGGTTCGTGTAATGGCATTCGAACTTCTATTTTACATTCCGTACATTCATCTCGCTTGTGGGTGGCCATTCGGGCATCGTGGGTACCTATCATAGAGCTAGGGCTCATTTCTATCGGCCAAAGATGAAGAATGACATCATCCACCTTGTGTCAACTTGTGATATCCGCCAATGCAACAAGGGCACTCACTCCTTTCCCGGTGGACTTCTACAACCCCTTCCAATCCCCGACACCGCTTGGAAGGATATTTCACTAGACTTCATCGAAGGTTTGCCCATGTCTTTTCGAAAGAATGTCATTCTAGTAGTCGAGATCGCCTTACTAAATACATGCCCATTTCATCCCACTCGAGCCATCCCTTCACCGCCATATCCGTTGCTAAAGAATTTCTGTCCAATGTTTTTAAACTGCACGGATTACCATCCACTATTGTCAGTGATCGAGATAAAATTTTCATCAGTCAGTTTTGGCAGGCCTTGTTTAAGTCATTAGGCACCACTCTAAACATGAGTTCAGCTTACCATCCACAAACAGATGGTCAAACTGAACGCACCAATGCCTCGTGGTAGAACAATATTTACGCCGTATGACAAAGTTCTCAACCTAAACCGTGGGTTCAATGGCTAGCTTTGGCAGTAATATTGGTTTAACACCAATTACTATACAAGCCTCAAAATGTCTCCATTTCAGGCACTTTATGGCTACCAACCTCCTCACTTGGTATTCCCAATTCCCACTCCTACTTCTGTGGCTACGGTTGAAGATTATTTGCAGGAACGAGATCTTATGCTCCAACATCTCAGAACTGATCTTTCTAAAGCACAGAACAGATGTAAGTTCTTCGCGACTGTAAACGCTCTGGACAAGGAATTTGCAAAGCTAGATGACATGGTGTTTCGAAGCTTCAACCATATCGACAGATTTCAGCTTGCTATTCTAAGAACTTCAAGCTCTCCTCTCGACACTTTGGACCATTTGAGATTCTTCATCGTGTTGGCGCTGTTGCTTACTAAAGTTAAAGCTTCCAGTGGGTTCTCGCATTCATCCCATATTTCATGTATCTCAACTTAAAAAGAAGGTTGGTCTTACTCGCATCTACTTTGCCTCGCCTACCACTTGTTGATCACAATGGCCACTTTGTTATCGAACCAAAGAGCCATCTTACTAAATAAGAGCTTACACTCCGTGGTGGTTTGTCCATTCTCAAGTTCCGATTCAACTGTCGAACCCACCTCCGAAGATGCTACATGGGAAGATTCTCGCGACATCTCCAAGCTCAATTCTCGATTTCACCCTTCGAGGACAAGGGTGCTTAAATGGGGGAGGCATTGTCATGTACCCCGAACTTGGGCTTCATTAGTGGGCTTCAAACTTTTGTTGTTCTTACACTTCGTTGGGCTTGTATTTTGGTTAAGATAGGTTATGTTAATTCATAGAGTTTTGTGTGAGTTAGATGTAATCCCGATCGTTGAATTTGTCAACCAGGAGTGGGCACTTAAATAACCCGTCATTGTGTAAGAATGAAGGGGAATGAAAAATCTTATTTTCCTTTGAAAATAATTAGGCTCGATTTCAGAGAGAAGGTAGCTTGCTACCAAGTAATTCATCAAACC
>JAJJWW010007801.1:0-88396 GCA_023531295.1 Papaver armeniacum | reverse complement strand
ATAGTAAAATTGTAAAAATGCAAACTTACAAACATTCCACTGAAAGTAGGAGTAGCACCGGAATGCTTGCTGACACTTCGGTGTTCTAAATCATCCGCGCAACTCATATCGTGACAGCTTTTGACCACGCTCAATGAAACTGAAATCAATCAGTGGTGATTTGGATGCCCATATAGGCCTACATACAACTTATGTTAACTGTGGGAGTAGGCTGTTTTGTGTAGGGGAGCGGGTAGCGTGTCGTGATGGCTACTGGCTCTGCTGCTGGGGTCCAGGGTCTCCTGTCGGCATGCACCCCATGTCAGGGCTAGAGCAGTCAGTTCCTATGGAATGGCAGATCAAAGATTTGTAAGTTTTGCTCTCATTGTGGGATGAGCAAACCACAAAAACGGGTGTGAATAATGGGTAGTTTTATTGGCTTTTTCATTGCGGATCAAGAGATATCATAGTGGGTATTTTTATTGGTTTGTCATTGCGGATCAAGAGATGTGTGTCTCTTCATACACCGCGCGGATGAAATTTGCCTGCGAGGACCATTTTCAACCGTGAGCGTCCTATCTTTATCCACCGACGTCCAATTTTCAACGGCCCACTGCTTTACCTTCCTACTTTTTTCTGTTGAATAATCATATTACTCTGAAATAAATACTTTAACTTTTTCATTTTAACATAAAAATAAGTCAAATTGAAAAAGTAATAGTATCTTTTTTTTTTAAACGGAGATAATATAAACTTTATTGATTTTGTTATATTATATTAATAGTTTTTGTTTTTCGGTGTATATCTAGTGGAAGAGGCCCATTCAACCATTTTTGTTCATTTTGACCTCAGTTTCCATAGTGGAAAACCGGTTCGATCATCCACGTAGACTGCCAAAAAAAATCTTTTACCGACATTACCATAAGAAATCCACGTAGGAGACCAATTTTTTTATACAACCCAATCAATTAAATCTTATGTTATATATATATATATATATATATATATCTGCAACCGGCTTTTTTTTTTCATACAAAGAGGTGAACTTCAAATAATATATTGATAATGCCGATTTTTTAAACCAGAAACCTTAAATAAGTTTTTCGAAATCATCATATATTCTGTTGGGCTATAGTAACTTTTCACAGTTCTCGACAAACAATTCAATTTATATAGTCATAAAAACTATTTTAGAATACCTTTACTCTTCTATTTTGAAAGAAAGAGGCGGGACCAAACATCGTCAAGGGGTCAAACTGGTCTTGAAGCTAAATCAATATGTATCACTGCAGAAAGAAATGATTGGATCAGATCCAACCCAGTGCTTGCAAGAACATGTAAATAACATGAACCAAGGTTTTTAAAGTGAAATTTCCTAATGCAATCAAGGCTTAGGATGCCTCAGCTGCATACATCACTGCACTTCCACTTGACACCTATCGTAATGATAAACGGCTCGTCTCGCCGTGACCTTCTCTTGATTCTCAAAACTTCATCACTCCATCACATGGTGCAGAGAACCTGTCAGTTGTCTCCTAACAGCTACCAAAGGCTTTGGGGAAGTCGTAATAGGAGAGCACCCAGGGATCAACTCTGGACAGGCGGTGGAAACTACCAAGATGGAGTACGGTAGGGGCAGAGGGAATTTCCTGTGGAGCGGTGAAATGCGTAGAGATCGGAAAGAACACCAGCAGTGAAAGCACTCTGTTGTTGACACCCGACACTAAGAGACGAAATCTAGGGAGCGAATGGGATTAGATACCCCAGTAGTCTAGCCGTAGAACGATGGATACTAGGCGCTGTGACGACCGGCAGTGCGGTGTTGTAGCTAACGCGTTAAGTATCCACTTGGGGAGTAAGTTCGCAAGAATGACGGTATAAGGCCCACGGGTCATGAACTTCTTTTCCCGGAGAAAAAAATAAAAAACAAATTGAGCTTCTCCAACTAAACCATTTCATGTAAAAGGTTTTTGATATGTTGAATCTGAAATACTATTCTAGATATGGAATTATTATTTAGGCACATTTTAACCAGAGAACTTCAATCAAGATTTTGATACTTGGCATGAGTCCTACAAAGCAACATTCTAACTAGTAGTATAGATTTATAAATGGTAAATAGGGAAACTTGTGCTAAAACATAAAAATTATAAGTCTGTTGTGAAAAGTAGAGGGAGAGAAGAGGAGAGAATTCTTATTAGTTGTGTTAGTCTTCTAATCACGCTTCTTTAAGTACATTGAGGACTTGCTTCTTGGATTCCTAGCTTCTCGAGATGATTTGCAAAAGTAGTTGATGTAGTTTCTTCAACAAAGTGCCAATATGTAGTTATAGTACCAAAGGTGAGTAAAGTTTGTGATCATACCTTATATGGATCAAAATGATATCCAAATTCATAGGAGATGGTTATGTTGATGTGGTCTAACAAAACAAAATGACCTAGTTAATGGTGAGAATCCACCAAATAACTGAAATTGATACAACTCCCCGTTGGATGACCACCATGTTGAATTAAATTGTCTCACTAAAACCTTGCCATAAACCCAATGGGGAAAAAAAAATATGGGCGAAGGAAAAAGAGCACAAATATCAACATTCTTGAAAGAAATTTAAACGTCTACGAGATGTTGCCTCGTTAAAACCTTGTCGAAAACCACATGGGACAAAACCCACAAACGAAGGAAAAGAGTACAACTTTTGACGTTTTATGGATGCTAACCCAACTATATGAGTTTTACAAAAAAAAAAAAAAAAAAAAAAAAAAAAAAAAAAGAACAAGCATCAAAATAATAACTCTAGTCTATCTCAAAGACGAGTTTAAGCTAGCATAATTCTAACTCACAGATTTAAGAAAAAAAGAAAAATAGAACTTATGCTGCTAAAGCGGGGATTTTTGTGTTTTTTAAGGACTCCTCGAGAGACCTATAATTAATCCTGGATTTTTGGTTCATACCAAATTTCTAAAACACACCAAAAAGGATTGTTAACTGACATAATCGAGTCAGTGTTTGTCTAAATATAATTTCAATCCTACAAGGATTAAAAATTGAATATGTTCCCAACCACGTACGTGTCCTTCAAGGACTACCACGCCAAAGGCATCATGTAAAGAGAACAATTATTGAACCAATCCTAGGGTCTGAGCAAAAATAAAACCCTCAAATCGTTTATACAACGAACTTATTTCCCCCTATAACGCATTATGACCACACCAACCTCTAAGTAATAGGCTTGGCAATTTTAAGGTGTCAAGTCTTGGATCCAAAATTGCGTTAATCGAGAAATTATAATAATCCAATCTAATATGGATTACATGCCAACCAATCACATATGTCGATATTTCTCTGAGAGGGTTAACAACCACCATATTTTATTATTTTAGTAGCTATCAAATTAATATTCGACAATGTTAACTAACTATGATCCCACACAATTCTCAATTATATGCATATCTTGAAAAAATCACGAAATCTTTGGTACCGGGCGCATGCATTATAATCTCCCGTCTTCTAGTGAGGAGATATGAACTCTGAGAATGTGGATCTTGTTTTGATAGACTTTATTGAAGTAATATATGTAGCTAATTCTAAAATGCTACTTTTTGCTATATGTGATTGGATTTGCCATTCAGGAGGCAAAAGCTTATATAAAAGCAAAATGAGATATTTCACACCTGTTGATAGTGACGACCTTTTTTCGATTTGATCATTTTGGGAGAGAAATTGACATAACTTTTAAGTTAATTAACACAAGATTCCGATAGTGTATGCCCTCCCCCTGATCATGGTGGAATTTTCTTTTTATCTCATATACGAAAACTTCAAGTTTCGTAAAGTATTATTCGATTAATTCGAGACATATACTCATTATGAAATGTCTTTCGACATAAGAAAAAAAATGTAGTCTTCTTGATATACAAAACTAACCATGGATTTTATTGGTGATAGCAAAAACATATAAAATATGCTACCAAATCTCCAATGACCTATTAGGCCGATGAGATATCCATTCACCTAAGAATGAAATTATGGGCACTTTATTTCATCAAAATAATTTAACTTTAAGATCAATATAGTCATTACAAAGACTTAACGAGATAGGCTAACAAGTCAAAAGCGCACCCTTGATCTTTAGTGTCCAATTCCAACTACAAGTGGAAAAACTTCAAATTTTTTGGAGAATAATACAAGGAAGAGAACTAAATATTGCTAAATATCCCTCAGAATGCAGCAATTCTCATCTCACCGATGTTTGCAATTGTGAATACGTAATAACCAATCTCATCCTTTTAGGATCCATAGAGAAATCTAATTCCAATTTCTTTTGAGAAAAATGAAGAAATTATCGTATTCTTTGTAGAGAAAATCTACTTTTTGGTTGATAAAGATTTCTTTGAAGGAATAGAAATCAATAACCAAAATTGGCTTAAATACTTAGAATGCCAAAAAAAAAATTTGCATCTCATTAAAGAGAATATATGGTAAAACGATATACCAAAATCATATCGGCAATTCTAAAAAGAAGAAGACGCCGCTTGCTATGGAAATCATGGTGGTAAAAGAATGGTTTCTTGTTAAAAAGAATAAACCATATGAATAAATCACATGATCCTTGTCTAGGGACAAAGATACCAAATAAAATTGGTAGTAGGTTTTTCAACCATGCACATGATTAGTTATCGTAAAAATAATTAGATTACTACACCACCAGTTTTGGTTTATTACAATTTCAGTCAAGAAATAGAAATTATAACCCATATTGCGATGGGTTTTTTTTTTTTTCTTTTTCTTTCTCTAGGAAGATTAATAAGAGAAGAAAGGAAATTAACTTATTTGAAATAGTTAATCATCCATATATATATATATATTGATTAAAGATAACAATAAAATAATCAATCAGACAATATAAAAAGAAAGCAATAAAAAAATCCATTGTAAAAGTG
The DNA here is from genome assembly GCA_023531295.1 of Papaver armeniacum. NCBI lineage: Eukaryota > Viridiplantae > Streptophyta > Magnoliopsida > Ranunculales > Papaveraceae > Papaver > Papaver armeniacum. The sequence goes on along the minus strand of JAJJWW010007801.1, from coordinate 83,477 downwards.
GAAAAAATATGATCCTTAAGCATCCAATGTCCATCGGCGTATGGTAGCTTTTACTTGTTTAATCCTCTCGGTGATCGAGTTACAGAGCAAGTTGACGGTGGTTGATTAATCCCATGCATAAGACCGTAGTGGGTAGTCTTTGGAATCTTCCAATAACATGCATGCAAGAGAGAAAAACAGATGTGATTAGAATTCACAATCCAATATATATTGATCAGAAAAAGAACTAGTTGAAAATATCAAATAAAACGAGCGATAAAATTTTCTTTTCTTCTCGTTGCCATGCTATTGCGGCTTTAACACGAAGAATCTCGAACAATAGAGATATTTTTTCTTAAGCCCAGTGTAGAGCGTGCTGATAACGTGTTGTGAAAAGTAGAGGGAGAGAAGAGGAGAGAATTCTTATTAGTTGTGTACAATAGATAAACATTAGAGCCTCTATTTATAGGGCTAGACACAAGGGCATCCCAGTAATAAACGAGATTTACCCAAAATATTCTTAACATAATTACACGATTATAACAAAGTCTAAATAATTATGTTTGAACATTTGTTTTCATGGTGGTGTCGCTGCAGAGATGATGTTTACTTTCAGGATGGCGCGCCCAATCAATCCGGATAGTTGACCCTCCCCATTGAGTTCCATTTAACTTGAAAGCCTTCTCTGCGCTATCTCTGTTAACAAATTGAACAAACCCATAAGGAGGACGTCGTCTTCCCACAGGTATTCTCACATGGGATATGTCTCCGAATTGGATAAAAAATTGTCTCAAGTTTTGCTCCGTCGCATCAGAAGCCAATTGACCAACATATAGAGTTGTGTTAATTGGGTTTTGATTTCCTAGAATAGTACTGCGCTGGCAAGTGCTTCTTTGAACTTCAGCAATAACCCCTGTGCTTGTACTCAGGCCGGCAGTCATTGGCCTTCCTGAACAACATAAACATCATGCATCCAGTTAGTAGCATCGAACCAGTCTGTGGAAATCAAAGCATGCATGTACATAGAGAATGTAACGAAAGATAAAACTCTGACAGACGAAATTTGATATATCATTTTTAACGCTACATACCTTTCTCCACGGGAAAGAGAGACCCGCAAAAGTTCTAATATTGCAGCTACTGTTAGGGCGAGGAGCAGTGTAATAACTTTTTTTCTTGAACAAGGGAATAGTATAATCTTGGACATCGATACATTCAACCGGTTTTTTGTAATACTTGTTGTTTTCCCGGTCGAAATAGTAAAGACAATCAAGGTCAACATGCTTGTCAAAAATACCAAAGGGCTTTATGATTACGAGCTTCGTGCCAGCTATGGCATCGAAAGACACCCTGTCATCATCACTCAACTCTAGAGTCCACCGATGAGGCAATGGGATTACCTCTTTGGTCCATTTCCCACCTGTAGTATTAGAGGCGTCATGGTGATAAATCCACAAATTGATCCAGTGATTTCCTTCTAAATCCAACAAAGCTATATGTCCATCGACTGCTACTAAAAAATCAACCCATTTTCGATGTCTAATAATATTATTAGAAGCCCATAAATCAAGCATAAAATTTGGGATGTTGATTATTCTATTGAATTTCTCGCATCCGACATCAAATCCCATTATGATTTGAGGCTGGATACAGGACCAGGGATCTTCATGAAGAGCTAACATATATATATAACCATCCACATATTCGTATTCCTGGACGGTATTATATTTGTGTGGTGGGACTTCAATCCGTCTCCATATATTATCCCCTACTGTCAAGACCTGGCAAATAATTTCATTACCAGGTACACGCATTATTTCCAATATGTGAAGGACTTTGTGTTCCTTAGTACTTGGACTGTATCCGAATCCAAACTGGACTGTGCACGCTCGCGCTTGTAATGATCCCGGTTGAATTGGTTCCATCCAAGATGTTTTTTTCCTAGTGGTGGGATTGTAAATAAGAACAGAAGAAGTGGGATTTGTTTGACAAAAACATACCAATCCGTTTACAGGTTTCAGCATTATAGGAGGTCGGCTGTAACAAAGATTAAGATTAGAATGTGGACGTACCGATATGGCTGCTGCTGACCAAGAATTCTTCTCCTCGTCTTCCACTAAGGGATTCTACGGCGGCCAAGAAAAGATTCATCTTTTTGTCTACGGAGGGATATAGAGACTCCGGAGAGATGAGTATGTTGGTTATTCCTCTTTTCGACTGCAGTTGGTGGTGCATACTAATGAAATATGCATCTTCTTCGACTAACCATCTCCAGTAGTTACAAACACACTTGAAACGCATCAATGATTTCACTGGAAGTCTACATAGTATACTAATGAGTATATGATCATCATGACCACCACACCAGTTCTTCATCGTCAAGTTAAAGGATGTAATAGTTGTCGATCGATATTAGGGTTTACTTATAAGACTTGGTTTTGGACCAATAAGATAATCCCGTCCATATTTGGGCTTTATACCTTCGCCCCATAGTTTTTTTTTTTTTTTTTATACCAAATTTAGTCTTCCACCCGTAGCGTCACACACCAGACTAAACCCAAATTTTGGTCTTTTTTTCCCTCTTTGGTCTTTGGTTATACCCAAATTTTGGTCTTTTTTTCCCTCTTTGGTCTTTGGTTATACTCGCACCAACGTTTGATTCTTCTTAGGGACAGTAAATAGAAAATCAGTGGCAGGCTCAAGGAAAACTACAAGGTTTGGATGCGGGAGGAATTTAAAACTGAATTGGATGTTTAGAATTTTGGGGTAATGCTACTTGAAATCATAAATTGGAATTGGAGAGAGATCAAAAGGCTCTTCTGGATATATTCGGCGTATGATTGCTTCAGACTGTGGAAACAATGATATGGCGGCGGATGATAAAAAAGTGATGAACGATATGAAAATATTCGAAAGGCTGGCGTGGAGACGGTGGTTATATGGTGTATATATATATATAAAGTTTTGAAATTTTTGTACCGTGTCCATATTAGGGTTTACTTATAAGACTTGGTTTTGGACCAATAAGATAATCCCGTCCAAATATGGTTTAGTCTCCACTACACCATCTAGCATTCTTATAGACAGTTGTAATATTAAGGCCAAAATAACGAAGGAAAAATATACTAAAATGAAGGACATCATTTATCATGGAACTGTACTGTCAATCTGGAAGGAATTTGAAACTTCAATAAAAGATGTGGATACACTTTTTTTCTTTTTTCAAGAATATATTAGCACTGTCCACCTACTATTGTTTAAGCCTAGTGCAACACCCTTAAAGTAAAGTAAAAGGTACTGACATTGACCCTAACATAGCTCTACTGAAACGGCACACAACCACTCCACTTATCAATTGTTTATAGAAGGGTTAGAACAAAATCTAAACAGTATAAATAAGTTCAATACCCTTTAACCATTTCATCATCCACAGCCTGCAGAGTCAGACATACAAAACAAGAATTCTTATCATCAATGGATTCCTTAAAACTCTTTGTCTCACTACTTGTTCTTCAAGCTTTTCTTAATCCACTTTTTTCAGAACAAGCAGCACCTAATGAAGTTTTCAGAGAGTATATTGGAGCAGAGTTCAATAATGTCAAGTTCACAGATGTACCAATTCACCCTAATGTTGAATTCCATTTCATCCTTTCTTTTGCCATCGATTACACCACTTCATCTTCTGCTTCCCCTACTAATGGAAATTTCAATGTTTTCTGGGACTCTGACAATCTCAGTCCCTCTCAAGTCTCTTCCATCAAGAACACACACTCCAATGTCAGGGTAGCAGTGAGTTTAGGAGGGGACAGTGTCGGTGATGGATCTGCATATTTCAACCCTTCTTCAGTTGAATCATGGGTTCAAAATGCTGTTTCTTCGCTCACTGATATCATCAATAAGTATAACTTGGATGGAATTGATATTGACTATGAACACTTTAGTTCTGATCCTGATACATTTGCAGAGTGTATCGGACAGCTTTTGACTACCCTAAAAGGAAACGGGATCATCTCTTTTGCTTCTATAGCTCCTTTAGATGATGATCAAGTTCAGAACCATTATCAAGCTCTGTGGAGTAAATATGGCAGGGGCGGAGCCAAGGGTTGACTAACCCTGGCTCTAGCCCCCTAAAATCACCAAAACCATAAAAAAGCCCTTAAATTTATAGTAGATTTTGCATTTAGTCCACTTAGTTTTAAAATTTTAGCCCACCTAGTACACACATTTTATAAAAAATAAACTTTAGTCCCCCTCATTCACAAAGTCTGGCTCCGCCACTGAAATATGGTCATCTAATAGACTACGTGAACTTCCAATTCTATGCTTATGATCAAGGAACAAGTGTGTCTCAGTTTTTGGACTACTTCCAAACTCAAACCTCAAACTACAATGGGGGTAAGATCTTACCTAGCTTCAGCACCGATGGTTCAGGTGGTTTATCTCCAGAAAATGGCTTCTTTACTGCCTGCAGTAAGCTCAGAAATCAAGGAAAACTTCACGGTATCTTCATTTGGTCTGCAGATGACTCAAAAAAGAACGTGTTTCGTTATGAAAAACGATCACAGGCAATGTTAGCTGGTTCACCTTAAGTTTGTTCATGTTAAGAGTTTCTTATCTTCTACTTAGTATATCTAATCTTGTATTGTGCTTTATGTGACTACGTGATATATATGATACTGTAGTTACTTGTGAATCCTGCACAAACACTTGATTCCTGTATATTCTTAAAAAACAAATTGTGCAACCTAAGTCCTAACTATGCTGAACATCTCAAATTGAATAGGTGAGAAAATCAAGGTGTTATGGGAATTGATACTACTCAAAATATAAGCAACTGCAGATGTATACTACCTGAAACTGGCACTATAAGTGCTGATGTTCATGATATTCAAAAGTTGCGAACATTAGAAGCTCATTCAATTCATCATGAGAAAATAAAAGAGAGAACGGTTCTATTTGTAATGAACAAAACTGAATGTTAAAAATCTATACTGAATGTTAGCTACAAACTGAAATCTATACTGTCAAAAGTCCTACTGCATCAATGCTAACTTGTAATGAACAAAAGAAAGAACGGTTCTATTTATTGAAGAACTCGCATCGAGATCTGAGTATTCAAACAGAAACTTCCATTCTTCTCAAGGACAGCATTCATTGCATCAACCTTTGAAGGGAATTGCACCATAGCGAACTTCATGGGGTATGAGAAATTTTGCCTGCACAAAATTTTAAAAGATTATAAAGAGATGAGTCATATGGGCTATACAGATTTCACACTTTTATACAGTCAGAAAATTAAAAATGACGAATCCTTAACCTCTGGATGAACTGCAAGCTGGATGAGTTGAAATCACAACCAGACAACATGCGCTCTATGTCCTCTGAGATGGCATTGCGAGGGACTCCTTGCATTAACACCTGACGTAAGATGTGGATTAAGTTTCAGCTTACACAGCGAAGATAAGTTGAATACTAATTGTATTACCAGATATCAATTTCAAACGGGCATTCACTCTTATTTTTCCATATTTACAAAACATTATAATGCAAAACGAAACTATGTAAAGACTATTAAGTAATATCAGAACGAGTGCAAGTTGGGGTCTGTCTGAAAATTTCACTCTAGTAATGGGAGAATGGACTACCCTACAAGATCACAAGACAAAATCACAATAGAAGTATAAAATGGTGATGCAAAGAAATAAAATTAAAATATATCTGTGAATTACTAGGTGAAATTAATTTCTGATAACATCTACAGCTCTTCTAATTATTGTCGGATGGACCAAAACATTTGTTGTTACCCTCCCCTGGTTTATGCATTTGGGTCAATCGAACAACACAGATGTGATAGAACAAACTATTCCCAAGATTACTCTACCCTAATTAAGAGTACAAGCAGCCATAAGACAAATCCAGGAGTGCAAATGTATATACATAATGGTTCAGAAATTGTACTTACAGCTTTACCGTCATAAGATTCAAAACCCCAGTGGCTAGGGGCAACCTAACACAAACAAATTCATCGTATCAGTCATGAAACTCACCCAAACTGGAAGAAACATATTTCAGTCAGTTTTCAAGAAACGATCCTGATCAAAACAAAAAGGAACCCCACCTTTCCATCTTGTAGTAGTAGTACCGACCTTTCCTGTTCATTACCCTTACAGCATTCTCATATGCACTATGTAATGGAAATTGCAATACCCTGCACACAAATTGTAAAGATAATATGACAAACCTCATGAGCTACATCACTAATACGAAAAACATCCAAACATTTTGCAGAAAATTCAAAGATAGTGGACAATACATACATGCTAACTGGAAGGAATATGTTATTGTATTGGACTTTGATATCTTCGCTACTCAAATTACAGCTTTCCAATAAACTAATCATCATTCTTCGTAGTAAACATCCCAATCCCGTACAATTTCGCATAGATACTACCTTAATAATACCAAATCAAACAAGAATCATCATGTTAGACCAAAATCAAAATCGGTGCCCTAACCTTTATAACTTTAGGTTTTTGAAACGTTACCTTCTGTAGGTGGTTGACGGAGAATGGCGTCAACAGCCCTGCCCTGATTGAGTCTCTGTTGTTGTTGTTGTTGTTCTTGTTCGGATTGAGTTGAGAAATGATGTGTTGCTGATTGACGAAGAAATTGAGATCCTCCTTCTCCTTGATTAGGTTTGAGATTATGTAATAAAAGTCCATTGGATCTGATTATTTTCCTCATTAGATTCATTTTCTCACCCGTTTTGATTCGAACAACTGAGATGATGATGAGTGAGAAATGGGATTCTAGAGAGAAATTACTGAAAAAGAGAAGGGCTTCAGCAGCAGAAGTTCATTTTTGTGAACGCTTGCCCTGGGTGGTGCGCAATACGCGCTTGTGAGGGTTTTAGTGACTTTGGTCAATGTGGTATGTCTTGGGCTTGGGCTTCTTGGGACACTCTTTGCTTATGAAGTGCATTTCTTTTTCTTCTCTTTTTTCTTTTATTTGTTCGCTTTTCATTTTTTATGGTTCAGACTAGTGGTTTTGGACTACATCTCAACTCCTTAAAGAGTTATTCCTGATAATCACAAAGGTTCGAATCTCTATCTCAAATAATGAGAGGGAGCATGCCAACCAATTAAATTATGAAGTGCTTCACTTCCTAGTCGGCAGACCGATTATGATCGGTTATTTTTGAGTTACATTTGCAACCATGTCTTAACCTGCCGATTTTCTAAGATTATTATCTTTTTTATTATTTTATTTTTTTGTGGTGAATGGATGGTCTATGAGGTCGTGTATCTTTTGGGTTGTGCAACGTAAATGATGGATATCAAAATACGGACTAAAATACCATTAGAACAAGTTTTGTGGTGAACCCAAGTTATTCGAAAGTTGAAAAAGCGTGAAATGTCCCTTTTAATGGGTCGTTCACGCTTTTGCTAGGCCATGCTTCAAGATATTTTCGAAGAGAGTTTAAAATCCAAGCGAGAGCAGCAATCCATTAGACAAAGGTCGGTCAAATTAATTCGGTGAACGCTTCGAATGTTCAATTGACACCAAAATTTAATGACGCTTCACTAAAATAATCTGGTGAGAGCGGATGGATGGTTTTGAAAAACAAATATTCTAGATTGACCAGAAAATATCATGTCGGGAGTACCGTGAGAAAATCTAAGGGTTAGAAGTTGAAAGTTGGACCTTACAATCGTATGATATTTAGTTTAAAATTAAATAGTTGTCCAAAAAAAGTTTACTAGATTTCTTTCATAGTTTTCCGCGATAAGTCTAGCATAACTTATCAAAATAACAAAGACACGACAATTGTAAAAAATGGATAGTTTTGTCAGAAACGAAAATACAGCAGCTTATGCTTAATCCAAACTAGGTCCCTCTGGTTTGAAACCAAGATCATCTTTTTTATACCAATATTGATGACTGTAGATAATTTTCTTCAACAATTTAGTGGATGGGAGAGGGTAAGTCATGCTTCATATTTGTTAATTCATTGCTGGTTTACACGACTTCAGGTAGATAATAAAGCAACCAAAATGTAATCTTGTCTGAGTGCGCTATTTTTTTTTGAATTTTTTGAATTTTTTTAGGTGAATGGATGGCTAATGAGGATCTAAAATCAATTAGAATCGTGCTAATTTTGGGGATTTGTTTATTTTTTGAGGTGGGAATAGGATATGGAGTAAAATACTGATAGACAAATTCATAAAGGGTGAATACCACAATATGGAGTAAAATACAGGTGGAACAGCTCTTATGGTGAATCCAAGTTATTCTAAACTTGGAAAAAGTGCGACATGTCAAGTTTAATGATTCCCAAAATGGGCCCTCCACGTTTTTTCTAGGCCATACTTCAAGATCGTAAAAAGTTCAAAATCCAAGCGAGAGCGGCAATCCAATAAACCGATGTGAAATTACGATGGAACAATCAAAAAATCAATTTCCACTGACAGTGAAAGTAACGTTTTCATAAAAATAACGACTTAGATTTCCTTATCCGACTGAGTGGATCCTGCTTAAAGTGAATGGATAGTTAAGAGATAATAGATGGTTTCAAATAAAATAATCTTAGATTGACTGAGGAATATCACGTGGAAAATATAGTCAGAAAATCTATGGATTGAAAGTTAGGCGCAACCCCATGGAATTCAGTTTCAGACTCAAACAGCTTCCCGAAAAGGGTTAACGAGATTTTTTAACAGAGTTGGTCACAGAAAATCTAGCACGACTTTTGAAAATAACAAAGAAAAAATGATTAGAAAGGGTTCCACCTGTTTGCCACCCACGCTTTTCCTATCTGCCACCCCTAAGAATTTACAAAGTGAATACATTTTTCAATTCTATTTTTTCCTATTTACCACCTAAAGTCAAATTAATTCTGAGTATAACTTTTATCACTCTTGTTTATCTTCTTGGTCAATATTTTAATTACCTCCTTCTTCATGGATCTTCTGTTTAATTAAACTCATTTAAAACCGATTAAGCACAGATCAAAGATTTGTGTGGCTAGTACACAAAAGCAGATTTTTCGTTTACTGAATGTCAGTTGAGATAGCTTCACACGTTAGGTCTGCCATTAATGGTGGTTATCGACCATTCACCCCAAATTTGATTAGCGTCAACAGGTGTTTAACCTGTTCGCACGGCGAAAAGACATCTCTATATTTATGCCGTGATCCAAATGTAATTTTTAGTCACATCTACTCCGCAAATTAGGAATTATTCAGTTCCTTAATTAAGATACGTATTGAAAACAAAAGAAAAAAAGGAAGAACATTCATCGTCAAAAAAAACAACATGGAGACCTACATATGTATTGTTATTATTATTCATTACCGATTAATCCAACTTAAAATGCTTCTTCTAATTTAGTAGTAATCTTGCTTCTTCACCTTCACCTCAAAAATTGCATGTTTCATAGAAAGAGAGTAGTAGTGTATATGTTGTTGTTGAAGGTGAATCATGAAATCCAGACTTTGTGCACACCGGAGTTAACCTAGGTGCGTTCTCCTCTCCTTATTTGTTGAATTACTGTTAACTAACTTTTCAAATTTTAAATTGTTTTAGGAAAAAATAAAAATATATCAAAACCACAAATATCCATTAACATTGTTCTTTCTCTTTTCTCTGTGTTTTTCTCTCTGCTTGGTGAAACATCAATATGATTGAACTTGATTATGCTCAAAATCTCTTTAACTATCTTCCTATTTTATCTGGAACACCATACTTGAGCTTTCAGAGTTTCAGTAAACAAACAAACCCATTAAAGCTACATCGTATATAAACAAAATGTTTGTCTTTCACCCAATTATATTTTGTTTGTGTTTTGTCTTTGGATTAGGTTGTAAGTTAATTCCCAGATTATTAGACTTGGATAGGAATCTTAAGATTTTGTACAAAATGGGTTAGATACTTGGATCAATGCATATGAGTAGTGATTCCCTTGATTATGCGCATAATATGTTTGATGCTTGTTCGTATAGAAATGGGATTTTACGAACTGCCATGGATTTTTTTTAATCAAAAAGAAGTTCCAGAAAGGGGCCATTACCGCCATGTTAATGGCCAGGTAAAGATAAGGGACTTGCCAAGTTGGAAACTATAAGGAAGTTGTTTGATGAGATGCATAAAACAAATTTGTTGATTGCTATTAATTGTAGAAGTTTGATCGATTGCCACTGTTAGGTTTATAATTTGGGTTTTAATAGAATACGGTTGTTATAGATGATAAATTTGGAATAGGTGAGGGAAAGAGATCGGATGATTTTAGCTTTCGAAACATAAACTTTTAACCCAACAGGCCACAAAATCATAAGCTTATTAACATCAATCCAACTGTTTCCAGAATTTGAGTATAAATTTCAATTGTTAGTTAGTTTAGTGTTTTTTCCTTTATTTTTTGACAATTTCTGTTTTGATCAAATTCTATGATCTTCGAGTTTTCATGGACGATATATAAATGTGAATGGAAGATGAAAAAGGGGAGAGATAAATTGTAGTTTTTGTTTTCTATATTTTAAATAAGATTTTTAAAGAAATATAAGATTGAAATCCCCGTTAAGTGTCTGGCTAATAAGAGGAGGAGGAATGTGCATCCGCGGGTGCACAAAGTTGGACTCGAATCTGTTAATTTCATCTTAAGAGTTATTTGTTTCGGTGGATAAAAGAATACATGATGTGAAAAATAAAGTCAAACTAGCTAGATGAAGGTGGTATTTAGGATATTTCAAAATGTAGTTAGGTGGCAAATAAGATAATTAGGGGTGGAAATTAATGTAGGTGGCAATTAGGAAAAATATGTGTGGCAAATAGGTGAAACCTTAGAAAGAAGAAATGTTTTTTTCAAAAAACATAATTGAACTTTTTTTTAACTTATAGCAAGTTATACATGTCGACTGGGTTGGGCACTAAGAATGACTAACTAGTCAAAAATAACGCCAATTGGCGCCTCGCTTTATTTCTTTTGTTGTATTGGATGTTTCCACCATTATACTTGCATTTCCATGAAATTTTTATAAGCGTTTAGGTGGCATAGAACTTGGAAGATGGAATTATTCCACCATAATATTTGCTCTTATAAAATTAGCTATGAAACACGAGCTATTTGCTATTATTCTAAGAGCATATTTTTTGGTAGAAGAATTTCATCTTTCAAGTTATATGACACATCAACTCTTTTATCATTCCTCGTACTTGTTTTTGGAATAGGTCCGCTCTTCAACAGTTTTGTTCTCCAACGCAGGTGCAAAATATCATTTATATTCATATATCTGATACTAATCATAATACTCTTAGATAGTATTAAAACAGTAGTGGTGACTTTACTCTAAAGTCTATCTACATGGCAATATTGCACAATTTGTTTCTTTCTCATACTACTATATGCAATGACGCTTTTTGGTTAAGTATGTGCACCTTCAAGTTCCTCATAAGTGTCGGATGTTTATGTGAAAATTGGTTCATCACGTTCTTCAAGTTATTCATCGTCTTGCACAACACATGTGTATAAGGAGTACTTCTTGTTATTTTTGTAGCGATCAAGAGAAAACTTCTACCCACTTATTTTTGACTTTTTTGCAGCTGTTATTTGGTCTCAAATGTTACCTGACTTTTCTACTATTATTACTTATTCGATGTCTATTAACATTTGGTTACAAGGATGGTCAAATTCAGATAATATATTTTTCAACTTCAAAGATCATTAGAAAGTAAACATGGTGGCGGTTATTATGTGACACATATGGAGGGATCGATCTATTCTCGTCTTTGATCAAACTCAACAATCTCCTCAGTCTACTATTCGTTACATAAAAGCCTTACGTGGGTTACATAAAATTGGTTATTCAACTTCTTATACTGATCAACTCAATACCTCTTCAAGTTGTAATTCTCAAATCAATGTCAAATATTAGATACTTATGCTAATGATGCTAATAGTTTCAAGTTGCATGTGAATGCATCGGTTTTACCTCATGGTCATATTAGTGGATAACTTGTGCCATAATGGTACAGACTTTAGTTTGTTCTTGAACATATTGTTGGTATCATATTCTGTATTACGACAATTATGTATACTATTAAAATTATTAAGTAAACAATGATGTTTAGGTTGTCCCTAAAGTAACATGGAAACATGTAGTATAATGTATTAAATTCAATCTGTTGTACTATAATTTTTAAACATATTTACGTTGTGGCAACAAAATTTGAATTTGGCATAATTCTCTTGCTTCCATTTTCGGCTTCCCGGCAACAATGCCTTCGTTTCTTCGATATTTTTCCCTGCAGTATAAGCAAAGTGGTCAAAATTATATAAAACATTTTAGCTAGAATTATCTGTAAGATTGTGTCTAACAACATAAAACTCTTGTTCCTGATATGTTATAGTTATATGTCATACCAAGAATTTATATCCATTAGAGGATAATGTCGTGTATGTCGTCATCCAAGAGATGGCTAACGTTTATCATTGTAACCACATATCCATATAACGCTTTATAAATACTGGATGGTGGATGACCAACACATGTTCGAAGAAAACAACATCAATAAATGTTCCAAAGACCGATAAGCAAGAAACAAAAGTATATGCATACAAGGGACGCTCATACAGGCTAATTCTGAATAAGTTATGTGTAACGTTGAACTAACAACTTGGTGGATAAAATGAAGAAATTCTTAAAAAAAATAAATAAAATAAATAAATAAATAAACGTAGTAAGTTTTCAATAGCATTTGCTAATCAAGTAGTGTACTATTTCAGTTTGTTAATCAAGTAAAAATCTTTTTGTTATGATTATATAGTTTCTGAACATCAACACGATGTTCGTACATCAATTCGTGTATTCTATATTTTATGTTATCTTACTGTGCAGATCTATGTAACTCTGTAAGCTCATACCGAGATTAATTTTGGAGCCAATGTCTAATGAACACTTCAAATACCCTTATTTTTGTAATTCAAATGACTTTCAAAACTCAAATTAAAATATTTTATAAACTGTGTCCCAGTTTATGGTTCAAGGTAAACCCTAAAAAACAAATAAACCTCACAGACCCTGAAAATATAATCCCTTGCATCACTTGACACACTTATAGATCACCTCACTGGATAGTCATTCTACGCTATCAAATTCTCTTATGGAATAAAGTGTTCTAAAAAGTCAGGATAACCATAATCAGATTACAAAACTCATGGAAACTTTATCGAAATTTTAAATTCTTCGTGTCCATGCCAACAAGTTTTTCTTGCTTGTATCCTGCTACAAAATGGCTCACCTATGAACATAGAAAAAGTCATCGGTTATTTAACTTATATAGGCTAAAAACAAATTTGGCAAGGAAAAAAACACAATTTTCTTACACAGTTGCTGCACAAACCAAGTAGACTCATTCCAGGTGTGGTGCTAGGAGATAAAACCTTTTAATAGTACTTAGTAAGTGCGGAAATAGCATGCTCATATATACTCGTCACAAAATTTGAGTGTATCTATAATTAAAATTTTTTCGTTTTCTATATGGTATATGATTCAACATCGGTGGAGAGGAGGAGGAGGAGAAGGGTGGTGGTTCAATTTCAATAAGAAGTTGATAGTTAAAAGAGAATTCCGATTCTCCATGTGTTTCATTTCTCGTTTAACCTTCGCAAAATTCATATTGAAATTTAATCACCAAATTCAGCATTCGAAAAATTTTGATTGGTGATTTGCTTTAATAGTGGATTTAGATTTTGCATGTCCAAATCTCAACTCAAAACCCAATTTTTCCGTTGCCTGAGACCTAGAGATAATAAGGGTGATGAAGAGTGGTGGTGGTGATTCAATATATGACAATGAGATTGAAGGAGGTAGAGGAGAGTGGTGGGGGTATTTATCCTTCAACCATTATTAAGTTCAATAGTATCTCGTGTGGGTTTTTTACAATACGTATCGTTCTTTAAGTTTTCGCTATTACAATGACCAATGTAAGAAAATAAAAACACGGAGGGGAAATCGCGTCATTTGGTAGTGTATAAGTTTTTATTATCCTTGAATTTGTGTTAAATTTATAAAAATGTTTCATTGGTATATAGAAATACGAAGGGTCATTTTATGATTTTCATTATTAATTGAAAATTTTTGGGAAACCAAACAAACTATTTTGCTTTATATTGTAAATTGGAGGTAATGCTTTTATCCTTGCTAATCCTATTGACTCTTTTGTAACAACTACATCATTGTCAATATCCGCATGAAATGTGACACATGCTGAAATGTTAGCCATATAAGGCTCTTTGTTGGATATCTTCTTCTCAACTATTTAATATAGTTGTCAAATTTGATTGTAAAAGTTAGTCGATGGTTTGTATGGGTCTTAAAGTAATGTTCCTTGGCTTAACAAATCTTTGTTATTTGAGTGTGTTAGTATGTTAAAGAGCTTGTCGAATTTGATTGTTCGTCACCCGATGAACATATTAGAGATTATACAAACATGAGTATTTGTATCTGCCAGATCTGATATGTATGCATTGATAATTATACTAAAAGATATGCTTTCTTATTACTTTTTTTGAAAGTTAAATTGATTAAAGAAGCAAAAAAGTTACAGAGAGTTACTCAAAGTGTTGGTTACCCTTATCTCATGATAGTGATTTGAGATATTGGCCCCTACCAACATATTGTTAACTCCTAAATCAGAAAAAGTAAAAGCAGCTGAACTTGAAAATATAAAATATGAGTGTAAAGCATTTGAAATGCATCCACGACACAATTCGAAACTGAGTTTTTGTGGATGTTCTTCTTTCTTGCTTCCTTTGCTAGAATATCCGCCACTTTGTTGCATTTCATGTTCTTAAAAGATATACCCAAAAAAATGTTACAGGTCCTTAAGATCTTCATTGCTTCATTGCTTGCTTATTACTGATTCAAATAGAAAATCATAGTTACGTTATCACATGGACATCTCTTGTCCAGGTGTGTCCACATCTCAGACAAACCAAGCGATACCGCTCTACCTTAGTTAGAGCATAATAACCATGCAGCTCTACTTCATGTCTTCATGAGGTAAATCTTCAAAGTGAGTACAACGATTCTCTTCCATGATCCTGATGTGTGTTGGAGGACAAGAATCGTCGTCTTCGTTCTCATCCTGGTCTCCACCATTCCCCTTCTGGCCTCCTCAACCATTCCCCTGTTGTCCTCCTCCACCATTCCCATTTTTCCCTCCATCATCTTGCTCTCCTGACACTATAATTACATTTGCATCCTGCCCTTCATCATTAGCATCACCATTATGAACATATTAGAGATTATACAAAGAGAAGTATTTGTATCTACCGGATCCGATATGTATGCATTGATAATTATACTAACAGATATGCTTGCTTATTACTTTTTTTGAAAGTTAAATTGATTAAAGAAGCAAAAAAGTTACAGAGAGTTACTCGAAGTGTTGGTTTCCCTTATCTCATGACAGTGATTTGAGATATTGGTCCCTACCAACATATTGTTAACTCCTAAATCAGAAAAAGTAAAAGCAGTTGAACTTGAAAATATAAAATATGAGTGTAAAGCATTTGAAATGCAGCCTGGCATCTGAAACCAGAGTTGTTTGTGGATGTTCTTCTTTCTTGCTTCCTTTGCTAGAATATCCGCCACTTTGTTGCATTTCATGTTCTTAAAAGATATATCCTAAAAACTGTTACAGGTCCTTAAGATCTTCATTACTTGAACGTGGTATATTTTGTCGAGAAAGTGGAAACGAAGATCATCAAACATAGTCATGATGATGGTGATTTTGAACATGAAGAGAATCCTTTTAGAGGACTGTTTGAATGGCTAGTACAATCCCTAGATTTCGATGGTGGAGGAATAAAGGTTGAAGCTGCTGATTTTTTTGGTAAGATGCATGCCAAAGATTATCTAGATTGGGAAGCTCAATTATAATATTCTTTTGAGTGGAAAACCATGAAATAAGGGCGAAAATTTTTGTTTGTGAAGTTGAAAGGTGTAACACTTCAATGGTGGAACGAGTTGAAGAACAACGCGCTCCACAAGTTAAACCTAAAATTAAAACTAGGAAACAAATGAAGTCGAAGTTACGTAACAGTTTTTTAACAGCTGATTATGCGATAGAGTAATACGAGCGACTCCACAATTTGAAGCAAAGAGAAGAGTAAGCGTCTGAGTTCTAAAACCTTCTTATAAGGGTTGGTTTGGATGAAAATAATGAACAACTGACCTCACGTTGTCTCTCAGGATTGAGTCAGTCTATAAAAGATAATATGGGAGTGGTTCGTTTTTTTACCCTAGAGGATGCTCATCAATATCCACTGATGGAAAAAAAAAGGTTATCTCATTCTAACATGGGACGAAATATAACGAGTCGAACTACTGTAACATCTCGAAGGAATACGATTGATGTAAGGAGTGATAGGGAAAGTAGTACAAGTGAAAAGTTTGAGAAGTGAAGAAATACATGTTTTGTTTCACAAAAGAACAATGGGGAAGGCTCGTCTAAATTTAATAATGTACCGCAAGTCTTTTTTTAGACTCGTGGAAACAATGGTCGCGTGACGTATACGTGTCCTGTAAGAAGAGTATATTTTTCTGAAGCTATATTTGAAGAAGATGAGCGTGCATACCTGTATATGATGACTGTGACGAAAATGATGAAGACAATGTCGACGTTTTACCCATGAAAGGAGATTGTATAGTGTTGCAACAAAAATCAGTAGCACTTGATGTGGAAAAGGAAGTTTGGCGATCGAAACGTGGTTAACCCACCGGACACATTAAAAATTAATGTGGATGCTTCTTTTTATTATTTGGATGGAATTGTTATGTTAACAAGGGATTGTACAGTGTCATATGTTGCAGGAAAGAGAGTTCTTAGAATGCTAGCTAATGTTCATCAGGCAGAAATCTGGTCTTTATTGTAAGCTATGCAATGGGCTAAAGCACAAAACTGGAACAATGTAATCTTTGAGTCTGGCTGTAAAAACTTAGTGTTATCTATCAATGCAGGTTTACATCCTTCATGACAGTCTTCTCCTTTGTTATATAAGTGTGTTCAACTATGTAATCAACATAATAAATGATATTGTAAGTATGTTCCTAGAGTTTGCAATAAAACGCTAGATTATTTAGCCAAATCTATCTGTAAATCTTGTATTACTGGAGAGTGGTGGTAGATTCCACCAACTACTCTACATGTAAATTTGGCTAATGCTTAGTATCATTTCTATAATGTTTAGTATATTTGATTTTGTCAAAAAAAAAAACAAATAACGAAACTCGTATAAAAGTGTGAACATGGAAATGGAACACCAAAGTTTGAATATCAAGAATAAGTCATAAGTAGTGAGTATTTTTTGGCAAACACCGACAAATAAACCCTTCTTATTTCAAGAAAATGCCTTTTCCAAGCCATGAAGAATCTTGGTCTTGCTGACAATGTCGATTTTACCATTTTGCGGAAAACTTCTATTTCAGTTTTTGTGCTCATAAGAGAGACTTTTCATAGAGCCAGTCAACTTGACCACGGTTGGGGAAACTAGACTCACCAGAAGTAGTTCTTTATCTCTATCTTTTATTTTAGTTTTCTGAAAAGCAAAGGGTAAATTATATTAAGAAATAACACTCATATACAAAGATGAGGTGCCACTTATAACACCATCCCAATTGCAGACCAACGTACTTATGGACAAGCAATCAAAAATCTTAGTATCTCTCACCCAATTAAACAACATGCATTTAAAGAAAAAGAAAAAAACTGATCAAAGCATCTTCTCTTATTCTCATAAAGCTTTCCATTGCGCTCATCCCAAATTGTCCACCATATCGCGAAAGGTACTAATCCCCAAATCTTCTTAATTATGTTCTTGTTTTTTCTTGAAGACCATTCCCAAATATTGGACTTAACTGACTCCGCAAACACTCATTTGATATGAAAGCTATCCGAATAATAATGCCAAAATTCTCAAAGATATATGTTTATTTTTTCAATTGTGAAAGGGAGGGTGAGACTTCAATTCCCGGTAATGAAACTCTTAGGACAAGCACTATGGTGAAGCATTTCCCTTAGTTGTCCCTTATTTGAAGCTAAAGGAAATGGGTCTCAATCAAACCTGCATATGGTGTTATTTTATCCTTTAGTTACATAAGGGTCTTTATACTCCTCGTTTTACCGAGACAATCTCAATATTGTTGGCGCAGACATTTGCTTGAGGGGGTTGTCAAGGGTATTGTGTCAACATCAACAACTCACAAGAATACTTTGTGTTTCCATCATGTACAACTGCAAGTATACACCCTCGTAAGGAAACATAGTTCAAGATAGTTAACAATACTACACGATCATTATGGGAGATTTTCATGTTTCCTAGTTTATGTATATTCTGTATTCATGTGATTCAATTTCTATGTAACGTGTGTGATATAAATAAAGAAGTTGTTTTCTCTCACGAGCATGTAGGGGAGAAAAATCGCATATGTTTCTTTACCTTGATAGGAAGAAGTTCCTTTCCCTTTCTAGTCTAAGTAACTCTCATGAATGTCATTAGTAAAGTCAATGTTAAGTTCTTTAGTTACTCTGTTACCGACCCCTTTAGCCTCCTCTGCAATATTAAAGTCCTTCAAGAAACTTCTTCCCTACAAGTGGATTATCAAAACAATTTCTCATAAAAACCGATTGAACGATTAGAAAAATGACCGATTTGGAACCAATTGTCAAACAATCTAAGCAAAGAATTCGATCAAGTTACAAAAGGATAATCCATTTGAAAGAACGATGCATACTTGCCAACATTCACTTGGATTGATACCAGGGCCGGAAGCAACATACCGCAAGGGTAGGCAATTACATACCCTTGCCTCCCCATTTCTCTGAATTTTGTTTCGAG
This sequence comes from Papaver armeniacum, assembly GCA_023531295.1. NCBI lineage: Eukaryota > Viridiplantae > Streptophyta > Magnoliopsida > Ranunculales > Papaveraceae > Papaver > Papaver armeniacum. Next base: position 64,600 of record JAJJWW010007801.1, on the reverse strand, counting down.
ATATACTCAAATTTCTTGAGGCATACCTAATGGTGCCAAAATTAGGTCACTAGGTAAAAAGTTCATCACCCGTTATCCACTAGTTTTTGATAATGGCATAACTACCCTTACATGATTAATGTTAATAATTATGATTAGATTTGATGATAATGATTAATTAAAAATGTTAAGAATTGATTAAAATAACATTATTAGTGGTAAATTAGTAGAGAAACCAGATTTATGTTAGAGAGTTGCGATTTTTGAGAGAAAGAAGAATAAGTAAAAAAAAACTTGGGTTTTGAGATTTTAGTGATTAGAAGTGACCAAAATGTGTGATTCAAATGAGATCCACATGTATACTTGTAGACGGTGTTTAAATCCATTTTTTAGAAAGTTTGAATTTTTACAAACTTTTCCGAATGTTCATTGCTGGGTTAGGCTATAGGATTACTAGCCGAATCTTGTTGTGAAGAACTGTTCGGCTGATATTTCTAAAACCGAACCTAAGTGTATGAAAAAAAATATTCTATGTCCTATTATTGTAACCGCACCGTTGTTGTCCGAACTTGTACTTCGTAGTTTGGTGTTTTATAAATTGCGACTTCAGAATTATGTTCGGCTTACTATGATACAGCCGAACCTGGTAGTGTAAAAAAACAAGTTAAAGGTTCAGATACAACTGCATTTCCAATATGAGCCAAACCTTCCCTTGGTGGATCATTTTTTTTGGTTCGTCTAGTAATCTAACTTTTCGAACTAGCCGAACATGGATTTTATGCGAAATATAAATAAGGTTCTGCTGAAAATAATATATCATATAATCAGCCGAACCTAAAGATCTTCTTCATTAAGCTGGGTTCAGCTGAAAACGTGATATTTTAATATCATCTGAACTGTTCTTCTGATACATAAAAAAATTAAAGAATAAAGATCTAGAGATAAATTCCTTGCGCAACACTTCATACGATTCATTTATACTTGTGGTTTAAATCAATGAACAAATATTTATGGATCAACAACTAATCACCGACGAAAAATAACGGTTTGATAATGATTAAATTATGTTAGGAATGAAAATGGTTTTGGATTTTGATTAGTTTAGGTTTATGTTTTAAATTTAGGTGAAGGGTATTTAATTAATTTAAAATAACCAAGGGTAACTTAGTAATCTACCCATTGCTACAACACCCCTTATAAACTCGTCATAGATAGGAAAATAATTTTATATGCCTCAATATAAGTTTCATTTCTCCTCATATATATTTTAAGCACAAATTAGAAAAATACACAAGTTTATGCCTGCCTTAAAAGAAAGCCCAAGTCCAATACTACCTTACATAAAATGAAATAGATAAAGGAAAAAATAAAATAAATTAAACTTACCTTCCGCTCTCCCTTCCCCTTCGTGCTTTTACCAGAACTAAATAAAATAAATTAAAATTAAAATAATTCCAGCGCCTCTACCATGAATTCGAATATTGAGAAATTAAAAGAGATATCCTCATAGAAATCCCAACATTTCGCTTTGCTAGCGTGACATGCATGCTTTGGATTTTATGCGCACGGACAAATCGGTTTGTCCGTTCTTATTTCATAAGTTCCGTAATTATCTTCCATGTTTACCCCTCCATCATAGTTAGTAACCAAGCGTAGTTAGTTATAAGAATCAGGGTTTGGTAAATGGGTTGAGTCTAAATACCGAATGGATAATGGATGGTATACACAAAATTAGGTTTTCTCTCTTAACTTGGCCTTGTTTACCTCCTCTAACAAGAGCAATCGGATCTAGTGGATCAGTGGGGTTACCATTTCCCTTGTCATCTGGAAGGTTATATTTTATAGTGTTCCATAAGAGTAGTTATGGGATAGTTTAGGGGCGGTTTGTTTATACAATTTTTGTTTCCGTAGGTTGAGTATGTTAAGGAATTTGAGCATGAAAATCACTTGCTGATAAAGTTAACTCACTCATCAGCATCGAGGGTCTTGTTCCGATGGCTCATGCCATTATAAAGTATGTTAAGGAATTTTGTGATCAGGTGAACATTGACGGCAGAAAAATATAGCGTTTCCTGTTGGTAAAGATGCATAACAACGATGAAACTTGGAGGCTTTTCTCGCACTAAATGAAGCCGAGCTAGTGAAATTGTAGCCTTATTTTAGTTTTCCGCTTTGTTTGTGTTGTTGCTTTATGTTGCGAATATATATCCGTATTGTACTCCCGCTCGTAGTAGAATTACTCGGTTTGAGGCTTGGACTATAAAACAAATCGTGGCAAAGGTGTTTTATGCTAAAAATTGTTGCTTATAGCTCCCGGTTATTAACTAAACATCTAACTATCAAAACAAAAGAGAGACCTTGTTAAACGGGAGTACATTATTACATAATTCTTAATATTTGAGTTCGAGTAAAATTAAGTCTTAAATTCTTACTTGGATAGGTACAAGATGAAGAGGATCTTTCTTATGAGTAACTATACCAGATACTTCATCCATGTTTAAATCTTCCTTCGTCATCCCACTTGGTAACTTTCAATCAAAGTTGTACAAAAGATTTGCAAGTGCAAGTTCAACGATTACCATCCCCATATCAATCCTCGGATGACCTCTTCGGCCACCTATAAATGGTAAAAATGAAAAATCCTTTTGCCCTCCGAATTCAACAGCTTATCTATGAATCTCTCGATAGAACTCATCCGGCTTATCCCAATACATGGGGTTCCTCCCTATTGCCCAAATGTTTATTAAGACTCTTGTTTTCGGTTTTACGTCGTATCCGTCAATCTTACTTTTGCGGATGCATTCTCTTGGGAACGATAATGGAAGTGGCGGGTGAAGTCTTAGAGTCTCTTTAACCACCAATTTCAGGTAGTGAAAATGTTCGAGATCTTTTTCTTGTACCTGCTTCCTTTTGATGTTCCTTACATGACTTCTTATTTCATCTTGTACTTTATACATTGTTGCAGGCTTTTTGATGAGTTCCGCCATTGCCCAATTCATGGTTACAGCTGATGTGTCTACTCCTGCAACAAATATATCCTGAACCATACAGAAGATCACTTGTACAAATGAAAAATAAGAAGAGGAATTAAAATCTAGTTCCAATAGTCCCAATAATCTACTAATATAGATGCTCAGAGAAAAGGTCATGGGTAAATGCAGATCATACCAGAAGCATAAAAACGAGACCAGCAAGCAAAGATGCAGCAAACCCATAAATTATGCATATATTATTTCGAATAATAACCCATAAATTATTTGTTGTTGCGACCTTCAATAGGCGAAAACCGGAGATTAGTTCTTACTAGTGTCTCGCGGGCTTAGTTTTGGTTGTCCAGAATCATAGTTGAATATATAAACTTATTAGTTGGAGTCACCGAACTTGCATACGGATCTAGTTATGAATCACAATTAGAGACTGACTTTTGGTGAGATGGTACCTTGGTTGCTATCATCCAAGAAGGAGATTGAATTTATTGATCACCCTATCTAACAACAGATAATTCCGGCATGCCTAAATGTCCACAATTGCTACAACAAATATCGATCAGTATTGGTAACCATATTTTTCCAAAGTACCTGAATTCATACCTTTTTTCTCTACAATCAAAAACCCCATCCCCATTACTGCACCAGGTCTTTGAAATTGAGATATCACATGAAAATCATATTATCGGGAAAAAAATGGCATAGATAGGAAGAGTTTACCCATGTGCAACATTATTCCACCAATACTATAAGAAAATTAGAGAAATGTTCTTTCTGAAATTCTTTATCATCTGGAAGCCTGCGAGAGGTGACATTGCCAGACATGCTTGAAAAGGTTTTTACCTACAAAAATTAATAACAATTCCATCTGTGGGAGATGAACCCACATCTTCATGGTTGACAACCATGTGCTCTTCCATTTGAGCTAAAACAACAAGTACAATACCATAATGTGTTCGCGCGAAAGAAGTCTATGCACGATGGTTCTCTAAACTAACTGGTATTATTGAGAGAAAAAAGGGACCTAACCTGAATTATCAATCCTCTTAATACACCTCGTGTGAACCCCATGATACATTAAATGGTATACAGAATTAAAAACCATGGAAATAAGTCTTCTCAGTAACCAACCTAGCATTCCGATAGAAATATAAGCATCACACTGATCATCACAACTAGAGTGTTATAGAGACTATTGTGAATCAACTAGTGAATCAAATCAACCAAGTAGTCATCAAACTCTAACTACTGAATCAAATCAACAAGACATCCACAACTTTTGGTGCAACCAATTCGTTAACTCTATATATTAGAATAGAATAAAAATAAATGAAACGTTTCTTTTCTTACCCCGCTTGCGCAACTGCAACGAGTTTGGTTTCTTTCATGGAGTCTTGAACTCCCACAAAACCGACCCATAGACCTTCGGTTTCCAGCAATACAAAAGTATCGTATCACTAAATACATGACTAAGTAAAACGAAACAAACAATATCATCTACCTTGGCAGCATGCTTAACCGTTCTTTTGGTTTCATCCATGGAGTATTAACTCCAAAACAGGGATTCACTAACCTCCCGGCCATCCCTTGATACCTCGTATCCACCGTCATCGCCAACAAGCAAGAGCATGCTTCTTTCTTTCTGCTTGTTCCGTGACTACATGAAACCAAATATTCTACTACTCGTAGGAATTTCACCCAACGATCTTCTAAACACCCATCATACCAGAACTTCTTTGAGGAAAAAAACATCCAACACTTGCTACACCTTAAACAAGAAAAGAAACAACTTTTTTCTCAACTTTTCTCGAACAAGTTATAGGCAACATTATCACCAAAGATCTTGTGACCAACTTTCATACATTCACCACAACTCTTAAACAATAAGACTTGTGACCACAACTCACACACTATTAACTAAACATCCAGGTCCGAAGACCTTGTCTTATAGTAGTTTGAGTTTAGTTAAAATTCCAACAACATCAATAATCATTATGCAGTTTAAGGTACAGAAATAGTTGAACTCTTCCAAAATTGGGTACCTTTGTAACAGGGTCTCATAATATAAATTGGGTACCTCTTTACGGAGGTCGCATAATATTAATTGGGTAACTCTCTAACAAGGTCGCATAATATAAATTGGGTACCTCTTTCACACGATTGCATAATATTAATTGGGTACCTCTTTAACAACGTTGCATAAATTACTCCCTCAAATACCTCACAATCTAATCAGAGTCGATTCAAAACAATCAAAATTAGGTTTTTTTTTTTCCCAATTAAGGTTTCAAGAACAATATTAAATCAGAGTCAAAAGATCAACACATTAAAAGATCAACACACACTTCATATCAGAAAAATCACATGATAGAACTACAATACTAAATTTAGGTCACCCTGAAGTGAATCCTTTCATCCCGCCTCCAAACCTTGTGTTAGGTTTTGAATCCATAGAAAAATACGAAGAACCGAGGAGAAACGAATAAGAGCTCGGTGTATCGAAATTGGGTATCGTGGTCAAATTAACTAATACTTGGTGTTCTACTTCACCCATTTAGACTTTGGTTGAGTTAAGGATGAGGACAACCATGTAATTTGAACACGAATCAAAGTGCCAACCAGTTTTGACGGATTGACATTGTCCGTCAAATTAGGTTGACTAGAAATTAGTCGGTATACAAGGGAAAACTGAAATCTTTGGATTTCAGTGAGGATTTCTCAAATTAAAAGAGGTGTAGAACTAGAATCAAACTAAAATCGTTGTTATTCTTAAATCCTATCTTCCATGGATGCAATGCCCATGCTTTTGTAAATGTGATATCTTAGGCATTTTCTTTGCTTGTTAAAGCTGTGAAAATACAATTTCTCTTAAAAAGAGAATTGTTTTGTCGTTTGTTATCTGTTTTGCTTTTTAATGTTATAGATTATACTTCCTCAGTTTATTTAAAAAAAATTACTATTATTTTTTCATGTTGTCCTATTTTTAGGCTAAAATGAAAAATTGATAGAACCTCTTTTTTCTAGAAACATAGGTAATATCTTTTAGTGGTTTAATTTCTCTTCTTCTTTTTCCAGGTATGGATAAGTTTATAACCAAGACCAAGAGAAAGAGTACACCAGAATTATCTTCGTCTTCCTAGGCCATAAGTATCCTCATATTACTCATGTCTCACTACCTCATGTACCTTTATCTTCTAATATTCATGATCATCGGTTACATTCTGCCCTTGTTGATACTCCACAAGTTGCTTCCACTGCGTAAATGAGTTCTCGGTTTGGAATCTTCAAACAAACTCGTTTTCTATATACATATTAGATTTGTTATCAAATAATATCCGAGATTGTTGTAAACAATATCGAATGCTAGCTAATAGCCAGATAGTTGCGTTGTTTCATTCAGCGCAACTAAAATTCTATTTTTTGCGGAATGGTTCAGTGAGATTGTTTTATTTTTTGATCCGACGACTGAGATGGTTGCGCTGTTCCATTCAGTACAACCAAACTCTACTTTTTGCAGAATGGTTCGGCGCATCTAAATACTAGGTTGAAATGACCATAAGAACAAGGATAGACAGGGGCAAGGCGATCTGTCATATACAGAATTGTGAGCGGAAGGGTAGACCAACTCTGAGAAATGGGTTCCATTCAGATAGTTCTGACTTAAATCACTGCCATCAGAAAAAAAAAAGAGGGGGGTCACCCACATGTTCTAAATTTTCCAATATAAATACTAATCCAAATTTGTCCTACCCTTCTTCAGTCTTCATTTTTCTCATCGTTTTCAATTTGAATTTTGAATTCTCTCTCTCTCTCTCTGTGTGGCCGATCCTCTCAGTCTCAGCGAAGAATCTCCATAACTTGGAATTTCTGATTATCACCGAAGATGCGGAAAAACAATTCGTATAAATATCCGGACATAAGTAGCTGTATAGATTATGAAACACCTTCTGAGAATGATGAAGAAGAATCACCTAATCGTAAATCATCATCAGCAGCAGGTGTTGGTTCAAGGAAAAAACGATTCTCCTGACAGCAATCACAGTATAGGGGCTATTTGGTAACCATTATTTTAATGGATTATCAGCCCATAATCCATTATGCGGATTATAATTGATTCTATATGTGTTTGGTAACCATTTTAATAATTGCTTATTTTAATCATAATTGAAAAAATCTATTATTTCCATAAACAGGAAAAAGTTGTTTTGAAAATTTATTATAATCAATTATTTCTTCTAAGGAACTCAAATTGAATTTTTTGTTGTAGGATATACCATATGGTCCTAGAAATAATATATTAGGATGAGTCTAGTCCTATTGACCCAGTCATGTGTCTGTTTGGTCCTTTTTGGGAAAATATATTATAATTTGGTCCTACAAATTATGGTTTGGTCCTAGGATGATGTCATGGATGATGTAAATATCATTTAGTAGGGACAAAAATATCCTTTTGTGAGCATATATATAGAAAAAACCCTAGAAAATATCTTCTTTTTCAGATTCACTTTCTCTTTCTTAGTTTTAGATCTACTTTCTCTCTCTTTTTTTTGATTTTCTCCTGTTGTTGTTTTGTTTGAAGATTGAGATGAAGATTTTCAACAGAGATTGTGATTTTCTACAGAGAAGATGATGATGAACACAATGATGATGATAAAGATGATGAGAATATCAAGATGATGAACAAGACGGTGATTTTGTGACGATTTTTTTTTGCTTTTTCTCCCTATTTGATGATGTTGTGGTTGAAGATGATGATGAACACGATGAAGATGATGAAGACGACGATAGATTTATGTTTTTCTTCGTCACTGTTGTTGCTACTGTTGAAGATGATAAATTTGATGAAGTTCATTCTTGAAATATGGACTTCATTTTCTGGAATGAAGTCCTGTTTTTTTAGGTTTTTATATGGACTTCATTTTCTGGAATGAAGTCTGTTTTTTAGGTTTTTTATATGGACTTCATTTCTGGAATGAAGTCTGTTTTTAGTTTTTATATGGACTTCATTTTCGAATGAAGTCCTGTTTTCCTAGGTTTTTATATGGACTTCATTTTCTGGAATGAAGTCTGTTTTTTTAGGTTTTTATATGGACTTCATTTTTGGAATGAAGTCCGTGTTTTAGGTTTTTATATGGACTTCATTTCTGGAATGAAGTCTGTTTTTTTAGGTTTTTATATGGACTTCATTTCTGGAATGAAGTGCTACAAGAAAATAAGTAAATTAACACAGAAGGGTATTTTTGTCAGTTTAATATTTTTAAATAATTATGGACCATCAGTAAAGGCGTTTGACCAAAGGACCAAACAGACATGGGCCCACCTAAAAAGGACCAAAAGATATTTTTTCCCTTTTTTCTTCTTATTTTCTCTAAACTATCAAAAGAGAGACAAAAAGCAACCTAGGACTAAAAAATATCCTAGATCATTGTTCTTTCCTCTACTTTTTGAGACCATCATTCTAAGATAATCAATTATCTAAAAAAAAGTGTTTGGAAAAATTTATTTTTAAAATGATTATATCAAAATCATTTATCAATTTATGATTATCTATAATCATAAATTGATAATCATAAATTTTACCAAACAAGGCCATAAAACTCATCAACAGACTATCAAACTCTGAGTGACGAGGAAGAACCTAAACATCACGATTCATAAATATAAGTAAAAACAATCACCAATTCATAAATCACCACCATCAAAGTTGTATTTCTCAGGATATCTCCTCTATCCCACCAAAATCATCAATCTATAATTCACTCGCTCCTCCATCTTCTTTTTCTAATCGAATTACAGAAGAGGATCGGCGTCGATTCACTCGTCTCATGATACGGCGTCAAGAAATTAAAAATATCTATGCATTATGTGGTAGCAGTCTCAAACTTTGGTTGAATAAAGCTTATAATCTAGCTCGTGATTTCGTTTCTTCCATCATCGACGGTTTCGTTTCTCGAAGATCGTGGATGACCATGCTGGGTTAATAGTGTGAGAGTACTTTGTATGTGCGTGTGTGAGGTGTACGTGTAAATGAGAGAGTTGAAAGGGTCGAGTACATATATTCATGGTCTCTGTAAGTTCAAAACAATCTTTTCTAATCAATATCAAACCCTTAACCAATGTAAACATACGGTTCTCTACTATGGTATCGAATTTTAAATTTTAATTTATGAGGGTAATCGATCCTAGCCTGTGATTTCTTCACCAACACCACCATTATTTCATCATCACCAATCATCCCAACCACCATCTTCATCATTAATTCATCATCAACTTCTTCTGTTGTTATGATTCAGAGATTTAAAATTTTGATTTGGAAATGAAATCAACAAGGATTCATGTAAATTTGATCCGAGTTTTGCTCTTAAAAAACCAAATTCATAGATCTGAGTTCTCTGCTTCTTCAACAATGGAAATCATCATCATCTTCTTCCATTAATGGTGTTTTTAGGTAAGAATTAGGGTTTATGTTTCGAATCTGATACTTCTACAACAACATAATCAAGTGTGATTTTCAGATATGTATTTTAATTTGCCTAGCGGAATGGTAAATTGAAACTTTGTTGGTAATTTCGATTTTGAATTTTTAGATTACTTCATATCTGATATTCATGTGTTCAGTTCAAAATCAATTCATCTTCATCTTAGTTACTCATCATCAATTAGTTATGTCGGTGCTGCCTAAGAGGTTAGAGGAAGCATTCTATGTTAACAATGGATTTGAAGATTACTGTTGCTGAAAATTGGTTGATGTTACGTTGTTCGTGTGTGTTTCTACTATCAAAGAGTTAGGGGAACATTCTTAAATTGTGCAGTTGAACATCCAAGGCCTCTGAAACTGAATATTTGCTGCACTGGATGCTTAATTTGCTTTATTCAGTTTCATTCATATTCTTTACTTCATCTCAGTCATCACCTAATGTATGGTGTTGATTATCTTCTGCGCGTGTGAGATGATAGAGCTAGGTATGAGGTATGAAATTTGAGTTTTGATTATGTGTATAATCCGCGGATTCGATTTTGAGTTGGAGTTATGTTTGTTGAGTTTGCTTATGATTTTGTATGCAACCTGCTGCTAAGTTTGCATATATTTTGAGTATGCAACCTGTTGTTCACTCTCTATCTTAGTTAGGTATTTATGTTTGCTTAATAACAATGGTGCTTTAATAAGTTCTTTGAATTGAGGAGATCTCACTGTGTTATATTGGCAAGCTTATCTCTTACAAGATGATGGTTATATATATATTGTCAAGAGAAGAAAAATTTGCATATCCAAGTTGGTGATTGCGAGAGTTGAGGGTGGCTATGTTGCTAGAGTTTAGTTGTTGTATGGAAATTTATTCTTAATTCTCATAGTTTCTAGTGTTGAATGTTTCTGAAGTTGTGTGTACACAACTATGGTGGTTTTTGTGCTTGATGTTTCTACACCAATCGCTATTCAATTACTAGCCTCTTTGCTTCTTAATGCAAATTCTTACCACGGCAACTATTGCTTTTTCTACTTCGTTGATGTTGCTCTTGACCGTGATATTTATATATTTGGGGTGCTTCCTTGACCCATGGTCTTCATTGAGATATAATTTTCTTTTTGCTTGGGAAGATTTTTAACTTCTTCAACTTTTGCAAGACTTTGAGTTCATGTTTTGCGAGTGTGTGCGAGTACTTTTATCATATAGAGTATTGTGCTACAATAGTTTGCCGTAGCCTCTCGTCTACAAGTGCTAGTCCAACCGCTCTTTTTCGGTTTCTATACGCAATACAAGGTACAAGTACAACTCTTGTCTATGCAACTACTCCTACAATACCAATCACCAAGATGCTACGCCTACTACTTTTGCATCTCAGGCTACGATCGCTCACACTTTATCTTGGTCTTAGTGTAACTACTCGCAACTGTTTTTTTCCTTTTTTCTATGTGAGAGTACTTTGTATGTGCTGCGTGTTTTAGTGCAAGTTCAATATCCTTTGGAAGGCACCTTGAACTTGAGGGGGGATAATAGTGTGAGAGTACTTTGTATGTGCGTGTGTGAGGTGTACGTGTGAATGAGAGAGTTGAAAGGGTCGAGTACATATACTCATGGTCTCTGTAAGTTCAAAACAATCTTTTTTAATCAATATCAAACCCTTAACCAATGTAAACATACGGTTCTACTACTGGTGGTCGACCTAACAAACGAGTTGTACCGAGTCGTGAAGCTGATCCAGTTACGAGTCCAACCAGTGTAATTGGGAATATTAACCAGGGATTTGAAGAGAATTCAGTTCAATTTCAGCCGGAGAGAGCATCTCTGTCGAAGAGCATATCCATTCGTTCTAGAGCTTATTTTAAGATGAATGCTGGTACAAATACAACTGCTCCTCCTTTCAACAGAATTACCGGCAGACATCTTGTTGATGCTACACGATTCGTTCCTAGATCGGTAAGAATTATTTGTTGAATTTCTGAATTATGATGAATTTTTTCGATTTATTGATAAATTTTGCTGTATTTATTTGGATTCACAAGAAGTTTTTTATTTTTTTTTTGTTTTTTTGCAATATTTTAAGATGAATGCCGGTACAAATACAACTGCTCCTTCTTCCAACGGAATCACCACCGGACTTCGTGCTGCTGCTACACCATACTATCCTAGAACTTCGGTAAGAATTATCTGTTGAATTTATGAATTATGATGATTTTTTTTTCGATTTATTGATCAATTTTGCTGTATATATTTGGATTCACAAGAAGTTTTCTAATCCTAGCTTAAGTTTTTTTTGCAATATTTAGATTTGATTAGTAGTAATTTTTTGGTGTATGAATCATGAATGGAACAGCTACGAGTTCATATGCCTACTCTTTCTGCTGTTGGTGAGAAGAAGGTCCCAGTGGAATTGGATGCATGCATTCAAGGATTGTACAAGACCGAGCTATGCAATAAATGGGGATAAACAGGTGTATGTCAATACGGGGACCAGTGTCAATTTGCGCATGGATTTGGTGAACTGCGTCCTGTGGTTCGTCATCCTAGATACAGAACTGAAGTTTGCAGAGGGGTTTTTTTTTTTTTTTTTTTTTGAAAAATGCAGAGGGGTTTTAAATGAAGGTTTCTGTCCTTATGGTCATCGGTGCCATTTCCGTCATGTCCCGACTGATCAAGAGAAGCGTGCCGGTGTTACTCATTCTTTGTCTAGCTACGTGTAAGATATGAATATAAAAATGAGGAGTGATGAAGAAATACGGAAAAAACAAAAACAAAAAAGGGAAAAAGCAACAGAAAAGAAGGAAAGAAAATAGGAAGCTAGCAGAGGCTAGAGAGCAGAGTACATATAAAGAGAGTAGGCACATCAGATGTGTCATTTCCGGAAGTAAAGATAGAAAAACAAAAATAGAAGCACACATGAGATAAAAAGTCATTGATAATAAGATGAGGGGGTTGTTGGTTGGTTGCACATTGGATTTAATAAGCATATATATTGGTTCATTTGGAAGGCAGAAGAGAAGAAATGGTGCAAGAAATAGAGGGATGATATTCGGTTATGATATTCAGGGAATTTTTGGTATCTTGATCATCTGCCACATTGTCAGTATTTCCTGGGGTTATACTACTCCCTCCACAAACCTGCCTATCTTTTAGAGACGGAGGGAGTATTTCTTTTTCTGTTTGTTATTTTTAGGGATTTTGTTGTTACTATAGAGGTTATCTGGGGAGAGGTACTTGTTGAGTAGTCACGTTAATTGCAATAGCCAAGTACAAAATAGCCGAAATATCCATTTTGTAATGATGATTTTTTTTGCCTGGCGAGATTGGGGTATACCCAAACTAATTGGGGTATACCCAGATTTATATGGACATAGTGCCTTACTAAGGGGAGGCTAAATGTGGGTGAGTTTACTTTATTACCCTTGAACTAATTAACCCTATTACTTAATCTAATAACCCTAAAATTAAAAACTTAAACAAACCGTTAATCTTATATTCTTCTTCATCTCATCTTCCATCAAACTCATAAGAAAAAATCTCTGAAAATTGAAAAATTTGATTTTCCTGAAAAATGGTTGATTCCAAACGATCAATAGATAACACAAATTCAACAGGAAGTATCAAAAGATCCAAATCGGAGAAAAATGTAAGGGAAAAGATGGAACTAGTAAACCCGAAAGTTCAATCCACGAGAATGTTGAAAACAACCCTCCATAGGTGAAAAGAAGACATCAGAAGTGATTTCTAAACTCAAACCCATTATTGTTTAGTGTTTTGTGATTGTTAGATTAGGTTAGGAATCGCAGACTATGTTTTTCGGGATTCTAGGCCCACAAGGTTTTTTAAAATAAGATGCCTACCTTCTCATTGTTAGTGACGATCGGCATGGTAGTAACATGAAGATCATGCCGACTTTTCATATCGACCATGGCGACCGAAACATTAACCGGGGCCGGCATGGTAATCAAAACAAACCCCTCCGACTTTCCTTTAGTCGATGTTCTTACTACCATTCCAACTTTAGGTCACGAAACCCGATTTCTTTGGGTTAATCCGTCGGCATTATTATTTAATATAACCCTCACCGATTTTTATTAGTCGACGTGTAAGATGATTACTACCATGCCGACTATGTATTAGCCGGCAATGTTTAGATTCTAGACCTTGCCGACTTGATGACTATAACCATGTTTCAATGTGTAAAAATTTATATCCTTTATTTGTGCATTGTTTAGGTTCCCAGGAGGGAAAAAAAAAGAAGATCTACCTTGTTCGATTCTATCGAAAGAGCTATTAGAATTTATTGGACGGAATTTATCCCAATGTAGAAAATCCTAAAGATGAAATCAAGAGAATTTCCTTGTAAGGAAGTTACTTGATGGGTAAGAAAGATCCCAAGAATTCCTAAGGTTTATGCACGCAGTCTAGCAATCCCCTCAACTATGAAGAATGCACATCATCGGAGGGAGGAAGAAGGGAGGTTGATCCAAGGACTTTTTCGGGCATGTGACTTTTCTGAGTGAACCCCTATTACAATGAGGACGGTGATTACATAGGTCCAGATAAGGGAAAAGCAAAAAGCGATCTTTGTGAAAAAGCTAGTGATGTGGAGGAAGATAACAACAACAAGAAGGATCCATGAAATTTTTAAATTTTATTATGTTTCACTTGGTTTAGAAACTTAGATTGTGGTTTGAACTATTACCTTATGTTTTGAACTGTTAGTTGTTGGTTTTAGACTTGTTAAACTTATGTTAATTTTGAGTTTGTTGCTTTAGAAGTTATTCTTTTTTGTGCAATTTTAGACAATTTTTCATGTTTTACTGAGTTGGCATGGTGTGTAAACTCTACCATGCCGACCATACAACTTCTTTATATGCCACAATGCTGTCAGGGTCTGGTGGTCGGCAGGGTTTTAAATCTCGACCTTGCCGACTTATATGTTAGTTGTACTTTTTAGGTACAAAGTACAACCCATTGAATGCTCAACGGCTAGAAATTTCAAAATCAAGATATTAGGTGTGTTGTTATTATAAAAAGCATTCTCAACTTCATCTTCAACCTTGCATAAAGAATGGAAGTTTCAAGTGCAACACAACCAAATATTTGTAGTCTTTGTACACTAAGTGGTCATTTTGCAAACGATTGTCCTTTGAAGGAAGCAAATGCACTATTGAAGGTTGTAAGGGATTCTTATTTCTCATGAAAGATGCGATAGGAGATGTATATCGATCGTATGCTTCAAAATGCACTTGTTGTGGGTTTTTCTATTGGATAGATGAGCGCCTAGCTACTTGTATGAAGATGAAGTTGCTAAAATCAACCTTCTACCATGCACATATCCATGTTGCGACGGTAAGATGAAGCTAATTACCTCTCCTAAGAAATTGTGTCCTAAAAAGATACTTATATATGTCCCAAATGTGTTTAGGGTTAAGTTTTTAACGTTTGTATGCTTTAATTAAGGTTTGTATTCGATGTAAAGTCGGCATTGTACTAAATTAAAAGTATGTCGGTACCAAGCACGCGATCGGCACTTAATAGTTTACAAACCATGCCGGTGAATATATGATCGGCAAGTTTCTCCTAATACACCCTGCTGACTTTAATGTATGAGAACATCCAGAAACAAGTTTTTTTTCTGTTTTGATAAGCATGGTTATCTTCATAAAACCATGCCGACCAGATAAAAGTCGCGACTGTGAAACCAAGACCACACCCCGGGACAGGACAATCGGCACTTTAAGAGGAAAACCATGCCAACCGTCCCATGCCTATTTTCTGTGCTTTCATGCAACCAGTGGCAAGCATCCCGACGAATTAATAACATGCCGACCCCAAAGGCCGGCGGGGTTGTGTGAGAAATACATTGCCGACCAAACGAGTATACACAAAAAAAAAACACATCCATTTCATTCATTCGTAGTACGCCAAAGTACATTACACAAAACACGAATGCGATTACAAAAGTACTCCAAAAAGATTCTTTAGTTCCTACCATAATCAATCATCACTCAAATCTATTGGAGGGAGTTCATTCAAATCTATTGGAGGGAGTTCATTCAAATCTATTAAACCTCATTTAGTCAAATCTATGGGACATTCCTTAGACTAATCTAAAACATTCCAAAGGTCCATGTTATCCTCATAAAGTTTCATCCATTCCTTTCTCTTGCTGTTTGTGAACTTCTCCCAAAAACTAAACCTACAAAGAGGAGGTAATGGACATTCCTTGTTAAGTTGTAGACCAATAAAATAATTTTTATCCACCAAATCCATGACAATTCTTCTATGCTTGAGTTTCTCCACACAAACCGCATGTTTCGGTGAAAATGCTATAGATAGTCCCTTGCTAAAAAAATATACCACGTAATTCCACGTATCCGCCAATAGATGGCCACACTCCGACATTCTCAACCAATGCTCCCATTTTAACGGTGCATTTACCTCCGGGCCTTTAACACTAGTTAGCAAATCTTTAAAAGTTGCTTCTTTGTCCTCCATGGAACCTTCTAGCATCATTGAGATATGAAACTCCTTGTCGTTTTCTAGTCAAGCGGCCATCTTCTTTCTTATGTATTGAATTGGGTGAGATTCTCCTCAACCGCTCCACTTAGGTGTCCCAATTTTTGCGAGACAACGTGAAACCCACAATTTCCATATTTTGGGACGTCGTCGGTACCAATAACGAACTCTTGAATAATTGGAGGGAGTTGTACGCGATACTCTTGCAACACCGGTTGTAGTACCTTCCTTGGACGACCTCTTTTCTTGGCAACATCTCCTTGGATTGCTTGACTCTCAAGAGATAGAGTGCCATTTGGATTCAAGTTTGAGACTGTTGGTGTAGTTGAATCCTTCCTTGGCCGACCCCTTTTCTTTCCAACAAATTCCACACTTGCTTGACTCTCAAGAAGTGGAGTGCCATTTGGATTCAAGTTTGAAACAGTTGGTGTAGTTGTTTATTTCCTTGGACGACCTCTTTTTCTTTTTAGCCGGCTCCTCCTTGTATTGCGCCTCGGTATAAACATGTCCCATGGATCGCACTTTGTACTCAAAATGCTCTTTAATTTGTTCCTTTCGGATTGATCGCACTTTGTACTCAAATACTCTTTAATTTGTTCCCATTCGGATTGATCTCATTTTGTACTCAAATACTCTTTAATTTGTTCTCTTTCTTCCGCCCTCGTCTTTGTGGTAGGTGGTCTACTCGTTGGATCTTGTTTCGCCGGTTCTTGAAGTTCTTCCATAAAAGGGTAAACAATCGGCATCAACTTGTGCTTCATAGTTTGTTTGCCCAACCTATTCAACTTGGGGTAGTTTTCGAGGATTATTCTCCCAAGTTCCATGTCGCCAAACTCTTTACCGGGATCTTCTCTTGGAGCCGGTTTGAAAGATAATTGCTTCCAATAAGGATCTATATCATCAAGAGGAATGGGAGTTTTATACCTACCAAGCATATGACGACATGGAAGTCCGATAGCCTTCATTATCCTACACTTACAATGAGTGCTCGGGTCGTTATACTTTTTATACTTTTTAAACAAAGCGAGATGTTTCATCATAAAACGTATTGCCTAATGCGAGACGTTGCAATGTATACCAACAAGCATCCAATTATCCTCCTTAAACTCCCTCAACTTCCGGAAGCTACTTTCTTGGAATCGCTTTTTTATCTTGTTGATATAATTATTAGTGTACTCATGGATAGCATGTTGCACCGTCACAATCCCGTTTTGACTTGTGAAAAGTAGACCTTTTAGTCTCCCATGAGCTTGCTCTGCCATACTTGTGGATTCAAGTTTGAAATGTTTATAGTCGTAAGTAAAAGCATACACAAACCTCTCTAAACATTGTTTCTTGCAATATTCCACTACTTTGGGGTAATTAGTCCCCCAATCTTCCTCGAAATCCTTCAAGTTTATCTCATATCTTGCAACACTCATCGACCAAACCACCTTATCCCACGCTTTCATGAATAACCCAAACTTGATATCACCTTCTTTCCATTCTTCGTATTCTTTCTCTTTCTCCTTCTCTCGCTCCTCTTTAGTTAGTTTGATGAGACGTTCATCTTCCTCCTTGACACGTTTAGTTCCTTTCTTTGCCTTCGGTTTTTGGATATGACTTATACAATTCTTTCTAAGATTGCATTGTATATGCCAAGTGCAAGGGAAATTTTGTGCATTGGGAAAGACTATCCTCACGACGTTCATTATTGCTTGCTCATTATCGGTGACTATAACCCCGGGAGTCTCGTCTTTGTGGTAGAGAAGCTTCAAAGTTCCAATGCCCAAATATAGCTATCATCCTTCTCACGATCCATAAAACACCATGCCACCGTGAACGATTGCTTATTCGAGGTTTGTCCAACAATGTTCAACAAAGGCATGTTGTACCTATTCATCTTATAAGTACAATCCATGAACAAAACTTGGTAAAAGCAACGCGCCAATTGAATCATATCGGGATGCGCAATAAAAATACGATCCACCATCCCCTCCGATGACTCATGGTGTCTCACCGTGTAGTTGTATTTGTGTATTAACCATTGTGATTCTTCCATCACCTTTCTTCTATCCCATTCAATTCTTTTAATAGTTGCCTTGGCCGCATAAATTGTAGACAATGAAGAAAGGTTACGCGGGTCATCCCTCTTGAACTTACTTAGGAGCTTACTTGGTTTAATTCCCCAACTTGTTCTTACTTGTTCGAACTCGTGCGGTTTCAACTTGGTAACTTGACAATGCCCAACAACAGTTTCCGGATCTTTATGGTTATGCCAACCAACATCAACTCTACTCATTCTCCACACGTTGTCGGTTTATTTATTCCTCCAAAAAATAATCTTGAATGGGCATCCACACTTCTTTGACTTCTTCTTGTACACCCTAGTCGTCTTCTTATCATACACATAACCCTTTCTCTTGTGACTTTCCTCCGGCAACCCATAACACTCGCATGCCATTTCAAAACGCGTAGATTTTTGTTGGGTGTTTTTCACTAGAACGCACATCTTCTCTTTGGCTTTCTCAACTGTAGTTGCGGGAAATCCCACACTACACCCCTTACTCAATTTTGCTTAATTAATCCATTGAAAGATGTAAGATCAAGAATATTTATTGGTTGAGTCCATGAAATGTTTACACGGGATAATAGAATTACACTTAGGAATTAAAACACTCTTAAACTTTCTCTCTCCTATTGACTTGCTTAACAATTCCAAAAAGATCTCTCCCTCTCACATATTCACTCAACCCTTTATATAGGGTGATACATAGTGGATGACAGCTAAGCTACCCTTTATTTTCGGGAATGTCCCGCGAAGTGTCGCAGATGCACAAACATTCGCTCTCGCGACACTTCTTAACCCTCGCCGGGTCTCACGTCTTCTTCATGTTTTGCTTGTCGTTATTCATTGCGTCGTTTATTTTAGCTCCCTGCGACTCCCTCGCTACACCGTCGTTTATTAATCCTGCGAGCCTTGTACGTTGCGATATTATGATCCTACATCTTGCCTCTTTTTCCTTGAATATTGCTTGAAGAGCGATCTTTAAGGAAAAATCTCGTTGTTGTAGTAATCTTTGGTCTTTGTTGATGAAGGAATGAGCGGAAGAATACGGAATTGAAAAGTACGTACTTGCCTCTATTCTTTCACGAAGTTCAAAGCTTCTTTGTAATATATATATACGAAGTATCATTTCTTGCCTCATGAATTATAGAAAATAATCAATTTCGCAATCTCTTCTCGCCTATTAGGAAATATGTTGTATATTTGGATTCTACTAAAGTTCTTTTTCGTCGAGGTTTCCTTAGATTTAGTAATGACCGTTTACACGTGTCTATATTTACCTCTTTTACCGGTGCATTTAATGTCATCCGGTCATAACATTTTTCTCATCTATTTATAGGAGCACCCCCGTGAAGAATTTTCCTTTTCCTTTTCATCTTCTTCATCGTCTGCCAGTGTTCTTCTTCTTCATCGTTCTGCAAGTGTTCTTCTTCTTCATCGTTCTGCAAGTGTTTGCCTATCGTTGTTTCTTATCGTCTTCTTCACCACTTTTGCTATTCCCTACCAGTCGTTACTCTCATGGCGTCCAGGTTTATTAATTTTGCCACATCTGGCTGATTTTGTGGTTGATTAAATTTGAGATTAGTTTTTCTTGTTGAAATCACACTGGTATAATTAACTTTGTAATTTTCTTTCTGCCATTGTTGTTTAGCAAGAACCAACCCAGAACTAAATTTACCGTGAAGGACCCTCTTCTTTCTTTGGGCTCGCCGTCGAAATCTACTTCTAACAAGGATCCCTCACACAACCAAACCCACTTCGCGAGCAAAATCTATAGCTACAAAAAGACAACACAGTGACAAGGTATTTAAGAAACTTTTGTTTTTATTAACAATGCGTTGTTGCCCCTGTTTCTTATTTAATTTGTCATTTGCAGGATGATAAAACTACTGGTAATACTCCCAAAAGGCTTCGTTACTCTAAACCTGTTACCCCCAACGTTCCATTTCCTTCATTCACACCTTCGTCTCCTGCTGCGAAATCTTCGCAAGATAATTTTATGCCTCTTCCTTCTGATAACATTACTAGCGACAATACTTCTATGCCTCAACTCCTCATAGACCAAGTTCCTTTCAACTGTCCTACTACAAACGATGTTATACCCCTCCTCGCTATCAATGTCCCTGCTATTTCTCCAATCACTTCTCTCCCTGAAACCTCCTCTTCTCATGAGGTTCCTTTGACAAAAGACGACTTGTCTTCTTTGTTTGAACAAATTCCTCTAACTGCGGAAAATTTGGAGGGGATAGATGTGGCCTTTAAGGTCCTCTCTGATCTCGTGAATGATGCCAAAAAGGCTTCTGCTGATCCTGTCAAATCTAATGTCTGCGAGATTTTAAGTAAACATCTTGGTCATGATAGGATCTCGCAAGCATCTTTAGTTCAAGAGGTTAATAAGCTGAAGAATGACCTCCAAGTTATGGCTGCGAAATGCAATAATCTCCACATTGAAAATAAAAAATTTCTCAGTATCTCACTAGATTGTGATAATCTTCGCAAGAAGAATGAAGAATTAAAAGGTATGCTCTCGCCATCCCCTTTTTTTTTTTTTTTTTTTTACAACTCAAACCCTTGCTCCTTGCTCGTCCTCCAAGTATTAAACCAGAAACGAATAATGGAGATATATCAGACGGAGTCTATTGTTGAAGAAGTTCGAGTTGAAAGAGATGCTTGGATGGAGCAGTATAATCTCTTAGATAATCTTCATACTTATGCAGCTGATCAAATAAATAACTTGTCTAAAGAGAATTTTGATTTATCGCAAAAGCAAGACTCATTAAGTAATGACTTATCTCGCCTCTCTTATTCTTTGACTAAAACTAATTTGGAGTTGGAAACTTTATCAGATGAGAATCGAACTCTTTCACAAGAGAAACGTTCTCTATTGAATAAGGTGGCGATCTACTCGCAACAGTATGATGTTTGTCAAAAATTATGCGGAGAACAAGAACAGGCCATTCATACTTTGAAAAACCAACTTGAAGAGAGCTCCACCGAGAGAGATAAACTTATTCAAGGTAGAATAACTTTGAGTGTAAAAGCGAAGCAATTCCAGGAACAATGCGCCAAATTAGAAAAATCCAACTCTACTCTCGCCAGCGAAAATTCCATACTTGTTTCTAATGATAAGAAATTGCGATCTCGAATGAAAGGTTTAGTTGGAGACTCATTTGATGATGCCATGGACTGTCTGGGGAATAACTTCGCGGCTTTAATTCAACAACTTACTCTTCAAAAGGAAGGTAGTCAAATTATTTGACTACCTTAATTCATTTATTTCACAAATCTTTAATTATTCTGAAAGTTCCAAAGATCTGTTGTAAGAATCTCTTTTAATCTTTATGTTTGCTTGTTTATTATGCAGATTCTGAGAAGAAGCTTCGCGCCGTTGTTTCTACTCTCAAATCAGATTATTCCAAAATTCGCAAAGAAAATGGATTACTCGCTTCTTCCCTCGCTCGTTCTCGCGATCGTGCAGAACGTAGATTTGATTACATGTCTGATTGTAAAGATATAGATAGTAAAAACCGTCAAAAGGCGCTGCTTCGTCAATTCCCCCTCAAAGCTGAAGTCCTTGTGAATGAAATTTTACTGTCTAAGTCTCTTGATCCTATACATGTGGCTCCTTTTGAAGTAAGTGATGATGAAGTCCCTAATGCTCCTGATAGTGATTATGACTATGAAAGCGGCGAAGATATCACCAATGCCGAAGCTGTCAATAAAAATCTTCTTTAAAAAAATTTGACGAAATTCCATTCTCTCGGTGAAGTTGAAGGCGAGAAAAAGTATTGGTGAAGATGATAAAATTGATGTAGAAATTAACTTCTTTGTATGACTTTTCTTTGCGACTTTCTTTTTGCTTTGAAAGATTTTATCCCTTGTTGAATAATTCTCTTATTTTCTTCTTGTTAACTATGACTATAATCTCGCAAGTTTATTTGCTATAATTTTACAAAATGATCTTTACTCGAGTCATTATTATTTTGAAATGTATTCTTCATTTTGATGTTGAATTTTATATTGCGACGAGGTCGCGGGTATCTCCATGAATGGAGAAATCTACTTTTCTCGCCTTATCATTTCGGTAGTCTTTATTTTATCTCTTCTTGTTGCGACAAGGTCGCAGCGCTTCCCCACATTTTCATGCAATGGCCCATTGACCTTGCCTTATCATTTTTGTGTGGTCTTAGAGTCGGACCTCCCTAATTAGAGGTCTTCCCACACTTTTTACCTTTCATCGCGACAAAATCGCGGGACGTCTTTACACTTGCATGTAAAGACCCATTGATCTTGCCTTATCATTTTCCAAGTATTTTTGCCTCTGCAGGATGTTTTAGTTGCGACAATATGACAGGTCTAGATATCCTTGCGAACATAAAGCCCCATGACATTGCCGTCTTGCGACGAAATCGCGGGACGTCCATTACACCGTCGTGTAAAGACCCATTGATCTCGCCTTACCCTCGCGTTAGTATTATTGCCTCTGCGGGATCATTGCACAAATATGACAAGCCTAAATTCTCTTTGAAAACATAGCCTTATGACATTTGCGTCATTTTGACACTCCCCCTATTGGAGAGCGTCGCCCTTATCATCTCCCCAGGTTGCCCCTTCAAGGAGGCGAAACATCGGCCATACAAGACTAGCTCCTCCCATCCGGTCTTAACAACAACCGTTGTTTTCGCACCTCTTATCCCTTATACCTATAGGGTTTATGGTTACGAGACTGCACCCTAAGTGGAGTTTTCTTCGGGCGAGTGCAACATATGCCAAGACTTGCCAAGAATGGCCGGGGTAGGTTCATCCATCCGGGCACTCAGGCTCAACCGTGTACCTCGGCGCCTTGAGCATACACGACTCCTTGGAAGAGACCCTCGGTCGCCCAACCGGTATAACCTACATATATAGTTGGGAATCCAAGGTATCTCCCAGGATAGGCTTTCATGGGCCCCAAATTTTCATGACTCGGGCTTGGGAGCGGTGTAACCTTCCCCTGAGTCATGTCGAGAGATACCCCCTTATATGACGCACTTTAGGTCTTACATTTGCCTCTTACGAAATGTTATTCGCGAACTAGGGTGTACGCCATAAAGGTTCGTCCCATTCATTCATTCTTTTATTCAATCATTCTTCATCATTTGCTATTTTACTTGTGAGATATTCGCCAATTCATTCATTTAATCATTCATTGTCTCTTGTTGTTTTGTTAAGCCGTTCATGACTTCTTGTTATTCTTGTCGCGAGATCTTCGCGGATTTTCTCATTTCATTGAACGTCGCAAATATTTTGCGAAGAAGTACTTCATCTTGACTCATTTTTTCCTCTCCCATTTTTACGGGTAATACTTCTTTAGATATAATCTATTCCATGGTCTATCCAATTTTTGTCCCACATCTTTTCCTTCGGGATCCATCAATCTATATGCCCCCTACCAACTACCTCTTTGATGATATAAGGTCCATCCCATTTTCTCGCCAACTTGCCTCCACTTTCACGTTGATATATTGGGGTTTCTCGTAACACCAAATCCCCTGGTTGGAACTCACGTATTTTTACACGCTTGTTATATTCTCTAGCCAGTCTTCGCTGATAATTCTCCATGTGTCGCAATGCCTTTTCTCGTTTTTCTTCCAATTCATCCAACTTGATTAGAATATTGCTTGCGCTAAGATTTTTATCCCAGACCTCTTTTTTGGTTGTCGGAATCACGACCTCGGTTGGGAGTATTGCTTCAACTCCAGTAAGTTAAACAAAAGGGGACATTCTGTGGCTTCTCTTCTAGTTGTATTATAAGCCCATACCGCATTGGGTACTTGTTCGCACCATCCTTGTTGTGTCCTTCCAATTTTTTCTTCAATATATCGGCAATTGTTTTGTTTGTTGCCTACGCTTGGCCATTAGCTTGTGGATATAATGGAGTTGATTTTCCACATCTTATCCGAAATGCATTAAGCAAGAACTCTATATTTTGCCCTTCAAACTGCTTCCCATTATCGGATACCAATTGTGCGGGGATCCCAAATCTGCATATAATATTTTCAAATATGAAAGTAAAAACATCCTTATCGCGAATGTCTTTGGACCGCTTTCACCTCTGCCCATTTTGTGAAATAGTCCGTTGCGACAATTAAGTATCTTCTTTGTCACCTGTTCTGGTAAAAATGGTCCCACAATATCTAAACCCCATTTTCCAAAAGGCCATACACTTCTCGAAGAATTTAACTTGATTGCTCGGTGCATGTATCTTCTTCCCATGTCTTTGACAATCTTCGCAGCGTCTAGATATTGCTCTCGCGTCCTCATGCATATATGGCCAATAATATCCTTGTGTCTTTGCCTTATATGCCAAAAGATCTCCGCCGCTATGATTTCAGGCATCCCCACTATGCAGCATCTTCAATATGGTTTCTCCTTCTTTCCTTGTTAGACATCGAAGCGAAGGTCCATCAAAGGAACGCCGATAAAGCACGCCATCTCGTAATTCATAATTTGTTGCCCGGCTCTTTAACTTGTGTGCTTCCAATCTATTTCTTGGTACCTCGCCTTTCATTAAGTACGCGTGAAGTTCTACTCTCCTGTCTTCCTCGCGACATTGCATTTCTTCTACCACCATCATTATATCTGCTTCTTGTCCTTCTTCTTTATTAATTGATGGCGCCCGTAGCGTCTGTATTTTGATATTCCTCGCAGTTGGTTCTGTCATCATACTTGATATAAAGGCAAAAGCGTCTGCGAGTCTATTATCTCTCCTTGATATGTGCCTCCATTTTATTTTCGGTATCTGTGCTGACAACACTTCTACAAGCTTCCTGTATTTACGTAGGGATGGATCATTTGTAGCATACTTCTTCGTTATCGACAAATTGCTAATTGCGAGTCACTGGTAATCCTCACATTCTCCAGTTTGATTTCTATTGCAAATCGTAGAGCATGTATTATAGCTTCGTACTCCGTTTCATTATTGGTAGACTCAAACTCCAATCTAAAAGCAAAAGCTAACTTATTGCCTTCTGGCGAAATAACAACAATTCCCACTCCTTTACCTTCTCCATTTGATGATCCATCCACTAATATTTCCCATCGATCTGGCTCAGTTAACAAGTCTTTTGGATCTCCATGCTCTTCTTCTACATCCATCATTTCATCCACTGCTTCATCTTCCTCCAAAGGAAATTCTGCCAGAAAGTCTACGACAACCTGTGATTTGGTTGAAGATAATATTTCATATTTGAGTTTGCAATGGCTTATTTGAGCATTCCATCTTTCAACTCTTCCCATCTTTTCAATTTTCATTCTTGACTCCATTGGTACCTTTGTTACTAGTCTAATAGTATGTGCTTGAAAATATATGCGAAGTTTAAACGGCGATAGACTAACGCCAGGATTAGTTTTTCAATCTTGAATAATTTCTTTACTGCATTAAAAGTTTCTATTGATATAATAGATTGGTTTTTCTACTCCTGCGTCCGTTCAGATAAACCTTGCACTTAAGGCATGCGATGTTGTCGCGAGGTATATTAATAATTCCTCTCTGGTTACGCTACGCATAATGGATATATCCATTAAATGCTCTTTGATCCCTTGTAAAGCCTTTTCACATTCGTCCGTCCACTTAAATTTCGATCCTTTTTTCAGAACGCTGAAAAAGTGTTTACACTTATCAGATGACCGCGAGATGAACCTTCCTAATGATGCTAGCAACCCATTCATCTTTTGAACATCCTTTTGTCGTGTCGCGGAGTGTCGGCATATCATGAATACTTTTACTTTCTCAAGGTCAACATGTATTCCTTCCTTTGATATAATGTAACCCAAGAACTTCCCTGACGCTACTCCGAAGGTACATTTTTCTGGATTGACTTTGATGTTAAAACGCCTCATTTGTTCAAAAATTTCTTTCAAGTCTCGTACATGATCTTCTGCCTTTTTACTTTTTACTAGCATGTCATCTACGTATACCTCTAATGTTTTATGTATCCATTCTGCGAATACTTTCTCTACCATCCTTTGATACGTTGCTCCAGCATTTCGCAAACCAAACGGCATTTTAGTATAGCAGTATAATCCTCTTGGAGCGAAGAAAGCAGTGTGTTCTTGGTCTTCTTCGGCGAGAGGGATTTGATTGTAACCTTTGTATCCGTCCAGCGATGATACTCTTTCATTCCACCGCTGATTCAACCAGCTGTGGAATGTCTGGCAATGGAAAACTGTCTTTAGGGCAAGCCTTATTTAGATCGAGTGAAATCAATGCAAATCCTTATTCCCTTGTTCTTCTTTGGAACTATAACCATATTCGCTATCCATTCGGGATATTTTGCTTGTCTAATAATTCTGCATCCATCTTCTGCAATTCTTCTTCTATCGAGGGTGATATCTTTTGTTGCTATCTTTCTAATTCTTTGTTTGAATGGCTTCACATTTTTATCAATTTCCAACTTATGACAGGCTACCGATGGATCTATACCAGGCACTTCATCCATATCCCACGCGAAGATATCTTTATAATCCCGCAATAGATCGACAGTTCTTTTCTCTTCATCCGCTCCCATGTTAGTTCCAATCTTTAGCATCTTGGGTTTTTCCTTAGTTCCAATATTCACTTCTTTGGTTTGCTCTCACTGCGACGTAACTGGCCTTCGGTTCTCCCATAGGGTCGGTCCTTTTGGTTCTTTCAAAGATCCTTTTCTTCTCCAGAGATCTCGCTAGGTATGCCTTTTTCCTTCCTTCGCTCTTATCATGTAAACTCGAATTCTTCTTCTTTCTTAGCCGCCCTTGCCATCTTTTTGCGATACTTTGATATACTCTTTCGCTTGTTTACTTGTTCTTCGCAACACTTTACTTCATTTTGATAATATATTCTTCCTTTAGCAGCATCCCCTTTGATCTCGCCGATTCCGGTTGGTATAGGAAATTTGATACATTGATGAAGCGTCGACGCCACAGCTTTTATTGCATGTACCCATGGTCTTCCTAGTAATATGTTATACGGTGATTCCATGTCCACTACGCTCAACGTCACCTGTGTTTCAATTCCTCCTAACGGAATACGTATTTCTATCTCCCCTTTAACTTTTGTTATGGATTTGCCAAAACCTTGAATATTGTATGCCGCGAAAATCATATCTTCATCTTTATATCCCATCTTTTTGTAAGCGTGATAAAACATGATGTTCACCAGACTCCCTGTATCAACTAAAACTCCATTCACTACCCATGTTTTCACTGCGTTCTCTAATTCCTCTCCTTCCTTATACGCGTTTATTGCGATCACCAGTGGAGATGTGTGACCCAAATTTTCTTTGGATATTTCCTCCGTCGTGAATGTTATCTCTTGCTTTTCCCAATCCTTCAAAGGTGATGTTATTTCTCTATCCGTAATCTTCTTTCCTTCAAAATCTCGTTTGTGTATTCTTCCTCTGATATTTTCATGAAATTCGCTAATCATTACTTTCGTGTCTGTACTGCATGCCATATCTTTTTCATCCGATTTAAGATTTTCTTTTCTCATTTTCCTGATTCAAACAACTTTAATTACAATCTTCTCTCTTTTACTAATGATCGATTCCCTGTTTCTAGCGCATATGTAGTTGCGGGAAATCCCACACTACACCCCTTACTCAATTTTGCTTAATTAATCCATTGAAAGATGTAAGATCAAGAATATTTATTGGTTGAGTCCATGAAATGTTTACACAGGATAATAGAATTACACTTAGGAATTAAAACACTCTTAAACTTTCTCTCTCCTATTGACTTGCTTAACAATTCCAAAAAGATCTCTCCTCCCACATATTCACTCAACCCTTTTATATAGGGTGATACATAGTGGATGACAGCTAAGCTACCCTTTATTTTCGGAATGTCCCGCGAAGTGTCGCGGATGCACAAACATTCGCTCTCGCGACACTTCTTAACCTCGCCAGGTCTCACGTCTTCTTCATGTTTTGCCTGTCGTTATTCATTGCGTCGTTTATTTTAGCTCCCTGCGACTCCCTCGCTACACCGTCGTTTATTAATCCCGCGAGCCTTGTACGTTGCGATATTATGATCCTACATCAACAATCCAATTGACCGCGTCATTTTTATCCTCCCATTCCAAATCATTAGCGTAATGTGCAGAAGTATCGGGACCCCTAATTTTCTGAGCTTGAGGCTAATCCGTCATCGGTACCAATACAGCAATCTAACAAAACATCAAAAGTTGGTTGATATGTATTACCAAAGTCGGCAAGGTCGACATATAAAACCCCGCCGACAACAAAACAGTAGGCATGTAAGAAAAATTTAATAGGGTCAACCATACTAGAGTCGGCAAGGTTCGAAAACTTGAAAATGCCGTCTTAAGCATTTTCAAGTAACGACTCCTGTGTTGTAAAACTGAAAGTCGGCATGGTGTCAATTTTCTACCCTGCCGACACGAATACTGCTCATGAAAAGCTCGACGTTGTTGATTACAAACCACGCGGCTTTTTACGGCGGCATGATCGACAAGCGTCGACCTGTCGACCCTGTAGCAAAAGTGAAAAAAACAAAACCAAAATCCATCATTTGCATGGAAAATCACAATCTTCACCACGTAGGTTGTCTACCCGATTACTTGCATGGCCTCCATTCTCTTCTTTTTCTTGCTCATTGGATTATACGTTTGGCTCAACATATTCATCACTTCCATACCCATCATGAGTTTGAGGAAAATAAAAGTGAGGGTCATGCATGTAATCCATTTGATCATGGTATGGTAGATCATCATACACGTACTCATATGTAGGAGGAAAGTTAGAAGACTCCCCCATTTCAAAATCAGGATTTGAATCACTCATATCACAAATTTCTCAAAAAACCTAACCCCCTCCAAAAAAAAAAAAAAAAACTTCCTTTACTACTTCATTCTACTTCTCTCTCTAAATTATTTCTAAAACCCAACTTATAAATCAACTAACTAATTTAACTAATCTAATCATTTTAATTAAATTAGTGCTAATCATCGTGGGGGCATTTTAGCCATTTAGAAAATATAAGGTTAAGCGGGGGCTTGGTTTTACTTCATAATGACCAGATTTTGTCTTATTGGGTATACCCCAATTAGTTTGGGTATACCCCAATCTCGCCAGGTTTTTTTGCACTAGGAAGCGATCTTCTCTTGAAGTTTCCTTGCCATAGTGGCTATTTTTACACTTTTTACAGTATATATTAAAATATTCATGGAACACGTATCCAAGGTGCTAAGAGCTTATCCAATGGTTATTGTGTGTGCTTCCTATGTGGCAACACAAATAAGACATTCCCGTTATGTTTTTCCATAAAATTAGGGAGAAAAAAAAATCTATCTTCAACGATATTGTATGTAACCTCTTCATTTAATTAGTATAATTTTTATTTTAAAATGTCCTTATTTAGTTAGTGTTGTCAATTTAATTAGCAAATCATTAGATTAATGAACTTTTTTTATACTTAGTGAAAAATTAAATCAATTTTAGATTTACGTTTGGTGGAGAGATAAAATAGAGTTTTTTTTTTTTTTTTTTTTTTTTGAGATTTATTTCAAAAACCTAGATTTTGATTTACTCAACCAAAATGAGTAATTTAGTGGCAAATTGGAGGTGGGTGAATCTTTATATGATAGAGAAACCATATTTTACAGATACCCCACGATGGAGATCCTACTATGGTTGATCTTTCCTTTCATAGGCTTATTTATTTTTAGCTGGTTTTAAATTCCGTAACTAGTTAGGCTTCTATAATTAGTGTTACTTGTTTCTCAAGTATTTTGAACTATAAATACAACTCCTGAGTTTGTAAAAGGCTTAAGAGTTAATACGAGAACTCTTCCAATCTCTCTGATCTTCTTATTCTCTTCTAAATTCTCTTCTAAGTCTCTTAATTCTTCAACAAATCAGAGTTTTATACCTGTTTTATCACTTAAACCATTGTGTTACGGCCTAGAACCCTAACATCTGGTTCAGAGCAGGTTTATCCTGTACCTAATTTTACATCATTTTTTTTCTTTCTTTTTAATGACGTACACAGACGATTTGTCTACCCTACAATAGAGTATTAATGGAGTTACAACCAAACTTGATGGTGTTGCAACCAAAATTGATACATTGGTTGAAGCTATCGCCAAAGATCGTGAGTTGGATGAAGATGCAGTCAAGAAACTTCGTGCAGAAGAAAAATTAGCTCGTGAAGACGATCGAGTTAACCGGAAACTTGATTTAGATGCACATGAAAAATCTCTTACAAAAAATTTAACAAAAGCCATAACTTCTTCGTTACGAGAGATGATTCCAGGCTTTCTTCATCAGTTTCAATCTGCAGATGGTACTCATCCACAGCATACACATCGTAACACAAACACTATTGGTATTGGCATTCTTGAGACTCCGGTTCGCACACCACAAGTTCACCTTAAGTTTGCTTCTTTTGATGGTGATGACGTTGATGGATGGTTGTTCCAAGCTGAATAATATTTCTCTTGGCATGTTGTTGCTAACAATATAAAGGTGTCACTCGCTGATGCTCATCTTAAAGGAGATGCTAATGTATGGTTTCGTTGGAAGTGCACTACAGTCATAAACCTACAATGGCCACAATTTTGTTCTATGGTGCGTGAACGATTCTCTCCTGAGAAGTTTATTGATGCTAAAATGGCAATTAGCACAATAAAGCAAAAAGGTACTATTAAAGATCATATTCCTGAATTTGAACGTCTTTTAAACTTTGTTGATTTTCCTGAATCCCACTTGATTAATTTGTTCATCCAATCTCTAAAACCTGAGATTGGTTATGTGGTAAAGTTATTTGAACCAACAACCTTGGCTTCAGCTTTTAAGAAGGCACTTAATCAGGAAGAAGTTTTACTGTCATCCCCCAAAGTTTTTCCTAGGTCTAACCAATTTAAACCACCTACTGCTCCTATCAAATCTCTGATTAAGAGAAATCCTTTACCAGCTGGTGTTAAACGGCTTACTTTGGAAGAACAAAAAGAAAAAAAAGGGATAAGGGCCTTTGCTTTAATTGTGATCAATTATATCAGCCTGTCATGTATTTTTAAAGCCGAGACTATTACTATTGGATATACCTTCCAATTAAGATAAAGTTGAAGAAGCACAAAATGATTCGGGTCAAGACAATGTTGAAGATATTACTCAAACTGTTTTTTCTGACCACAGTGAACCAACAATTTCTTTGAATTCGTTAATGGATTCTTTTTTCCTAGAACTATGTGTATTTTGGGTTACACTAAAGCTCAACCTTTTTCCATATTGATCGACTCTGGCTCAACCCATAATTTTCTTCATCCTAAAATAGCTAAACAATGTGGGTATTCTACACATTCTGGAAGATGCTGCTTTACAAGTCACTGTTGGTGATGGTGCTCAAATACAGACTCGTGGATTTTGTAGTAATATCCAAGTTAAACTACGGAATTATTCCTTATCCACAGATTTTCATCTTCTTGATATTAGTGGTTGTGATGCTGTCTTAGGGGTTCAATGGTTACGTACATTGGGTCCTATTACATGGGATTTTTCAAAGTTACTAATGAAGTTTAGAATACAAGATCAAGATGTGGTTTTACTAGGAAACAATTCTTCCAGCATCCTGCTTTTGGACACTAAATCCATGCAGCAATTATTATCCAGGGAGACTTTTGCAGTTTTTTTACAAATATATGCATTAAATACTTCAATCAATGCAGCTACAATTATTCCACCTGAGTGCATGAATTGCTTTCTAAATATGCTGATGTTTTCAAAACTCCAACATCATTACCTCCTGAGACTACATGACCATCGTATCAATTTGCTTCCAGTTAACACTTTTGACCAATGTCAGACCATATCGATATCCACATTTCCAAAAATATGAATTTGAAAAGATAGTGCATGAACTCCAAAACGCTGGCCTTATTCGACCTAGTTCTAGTCCTTATTCATCTCCATTTTGATGGTACGTAAGAAGGATGGATCTTGGCGAATGTGTGTGGTTTATAGAGCTCTAAATAAGTAACCATCAAAGATCTTTTCCAATACCAATGGTGGATGAGTTATTGATGAATTAAATGGTGCCACACTGTTTATACAAACTGGATTTTTCGATCCTTATCATCAATTACTTATGCATAAGCCAGACATTCACAAGACAGCTTTCCGAACTCATGATGACCATTATGAATTCTTGGTCATGCCATTTGGGCTCTCAAATGCCCCAGCCACTTTTCAAGGATTGATGAATCACATTTTTCGTCCTCATCTTCGCAGGTTTGTCTTTGGTATTTTTTGATGACATATTAATCTACAATAAGAACATATCTGAGCATATTCAGCATTTGTCTGTGGTATTCGAATTATTAAGAACTCATCAATTATTTGTGAAGGAGTCGAAATGCACCTTTGCACAAAACACAGTGAAGTATTTGGGTCATGTAATATCTTCTGAAGGGGTTTGGATTGATCAAGATAAGATTCAAAGTATTCTTTCATGGCCTCTTCCTACTTCGTTGAAAGAATTGCGAGGTTTTTTGGGTTTAGCCGGCTACTATCGCAAATTTATAAATGATTTTGGTAAGCTCAGTGCACCTTTAACTCAAATACTGTAGAAGGATGCATTCATCTGGAATAATAATGCTACTACTCCTTTTAAAGTGTTTCAAAAGGCTCTTACTTCAACACCAGTTTCAATACTTTCAGATTTTTCTAAAGAATTTTCTCTTGAGTGCGATGCATCTGGTAATGGGTTAGGAGCTGTGTTGATGCAGTCTGGTCGACCAGTTTCTTATTATAGCAAACCCTTGACAGGAAAGAATTTGAATCTTTCAGTTTATGATAAGGAAATCCTTGCAATTGTCTCTGCAGTTCACAAATGGAGACCTTACCTGCTTGGTAGACATTTCAAGATTCTTATAGATCACAAGAGTCTAAAATACTTTCTTGATCAAAAACTTTCTTCTATGGAGCAACATAAATGGTTATCCAAACTTTTGGGATATGATTATGAGATTATTTTTCCAAAGGGAAAAGAAAATCTTGCAGCTGATGCTTTGTCTCGCAGCATTGGATCCAACTTTAGTTTGACTGCACCAATTTTCTCTGGAGTCACTGAAATAATTCAAGAATGTCATCTGGATGCCGAGCTAAGTATACTAATTCAAAAACTCATTGATTCTCCTTCTTGCAAACTTAATTTTTCATATATTGATGGTGTTTTGCGTTACAAAGGACGAATAGTTGTGGTACCTACTTCTTTATGGTGTACCAAACTTCTTGAGGAGTTTCACTCAAATCCTATAGGGGGCATTCAGGATTTTTGAGAAATTATAAACGTCTACAACACAATTTTTATTGGAAGGGTATGAAGTAAAAAATAAAAGATTTCATTGCTCACTGTGATGTGTGTCAATGAAATAAAACTGAAGCTATTTTACCACCAGGGTTATTGAATTCACTTCCTATTCCTGCGGACGTTTGGATTGATATATCCATGGACTTTATTGATGGTTTTCCTCATACTGCACGCAAGAATGGAATTTTGGTGGTTGTTGATCGTTTATCCAAGTATGCACATTTTATTCCTCTCACACACCCCTATTCTGCTAGCTCTATTGCAGATGTGTTTGTAAGGGAAATTGTTCGACTTCATGGAATGCCGAGAAGTATAGTGAGTGATATAGATCTCATTTTTATGAGAAACTTTCGGATAACTTATTTTAAGCTACAAAATACACAGCTATGTCACATTTCTTCATATCATCCTCGTAGTGATGACGCATGACCGAGGTAACTAATGTAACATTAGAATGTTATTTGAGATGTTTTGTCGGTATGAAGCCACCATTGGTCGAAATGGTTACACTGGGCTGAATGGTGGTATAATATAAGTCATCATTCTCAATTAACATGACTCTATATCAAGCTCTTTTACACCTTCGCCTCCTCCAACAATTTCAACTTATCTACCTGGTACCACTTTTGTGCATGATGTTGATTTAAATATCAAAGCACGAGATCATACTTTAAAGTTGCTGAAATCTCACTTGCATGATGCTCAAGCTAGAATGAAAGCGTACTCGATGCTCATCAACACCGAGAGGGAATTTTCTGTGGAGATTGGGTTTTTCTTCGACTACGTACCCATATAGACAAGAACTCTGCTACTAATCAATCATTTTTTCAAACTATCTCCAAGATTCTATGGTCCTTTTCGAGTTATTGAGAAGATAGGATCAGTCGCATACAAGTTGGAGCTTCCTGCAGAAAGTCGCATTCACCCTATATTTCATGTTTCTCAGTTGAAACTAAAATTAGGGTCCACTAACTCGCCTTCAACAAGTTCTACCATCTCGTAGATTTGATTATGATAAGTGGGAACCAAGAGGCTGTTTTGGATCGTCAAATGTTTAAGAAATGATCTTATGCAGAACTAAGTGGTTAGTTAAATGGATGGATCACCCCAGTGATGAGACTACTTGGGAGGATGCGATGAATTACTTCTGACGTTTTCCGGATTTTAGCTTGAGGACAAGCCGTTTTTCATCCAGGGAGGATGTTGCGATCAATTACAAAGTTTACTTAGTTTCCTTTTAGATTATTTATTTTTAGTTGGTTTTAAATTCCGTAACTAGTTAGGCTTCTATAATTAGTGTTACTTGTTTCTCAAGTATTTAGAACTATAAATACAACTCTTGAGTTTGTAAAGGCTTAAGAATTAATACGAGAACTCTTTCAATCTCTCTCCGATCTTCTTATTCTCTTATAAATTCTCTTCTAAATCTCTTAATTCTTCAACAAATCAGAGTTTTATACCTGTTTTAACACTTAAACCATTGTGTTACAGTCTAGAACCTTAACAATCTCTTAGATCAAATGATCATTTCAGGGCAATTTACATTTGGAATTAACCATAGAAGCCAACCGTAGGGGCCATTTATGGTTGCAATTAGCTATAAAAGCCAAATGTAGTGGACATTTACGGTTAGTATCTGAAGAACATCCAACCGTAACTGGTTAAAATTGAGAAAACCCAATCACAAACAAGTTAAGGTTGGATTGTTGTCCTGCGAGACAAACCGTATATAAGTTACAGTTCTTTTGTTGATGGCTAGTATCCAACCGTAACCGTTTACGGTTGATACTAATTAAGTCAAAGCCAGCCGTAAGTTACATTTCGTTTGTCTATTGCTAGTATCCAACCGTAACTATTTACGGTTGATAACATTTAACTCAAAGCCAACCGTAATCAAACTCAAAATTTTAAATTATTTTACTCAGGAAGTTTTACGGTTGGTACTGTTAAAATCGAAATCAACCGTAAATAATTTTACTAACATAAAATGAACCGTAATCGGAATATTTCAAATAGTTTTTTTATGATTTATGGTTGGCAGTTCTTCAATCACAAACCATAACACCTTCATAAATTTACGGTTGGTAATTGAAGAATAACTAACTGTAACCCCCAAATGCAACCCTAATTTAGCTTAAATTGAAATGCATCTAACCTAATTCGAACACAAAAAAATAACTCCTACCTTACATAACTCATGCTGGTTAATCTATCCAGTGGTTTAAGGGTTTGAAAGAAAATTAATGGAGAAGAACAGTTAACACCGAAGGAGAAGAGAAAAGATGAAAAAAAATTGATTTTAATTTTTAGTTTTTTTTTATTGATTAGGTAAGGGTAATTTAGTCCTTTAAAGATGGAAGGGTAATCTAGACCTTTAACATGACACTAAGACACCCCTTAACCAATTTGGTGGACATTATTATCATGAATAAGTCACTCTAATGGAATCATCATCCCCTAAAACAAGTTACTTTGTATTCGCATCGTATAAATATACTTGGGATCACTACAAAAATAATGCCCTATTGGGACGGCTAAAAAGCGTTACAATAACTCGATTTTCCTTCACAATTGCACAATTGTGACGGATATAGTGTCGTCACATTAGGTGCCGTCGCAAATACCTATTGTGACGGCCATTGCGATGAGTAAACTGTCACCAGATCACTTGTGACGGTATTATTCCTGTCACATTTTCCTTGACTAATTTTAGTTGACTTTGCCAATTAGGACGGCATCTGCGGTCACAACAAGTCTTATTTCCCGACGGCATCTGAGATTCGTTACAAACAGTCTTATTTGGGACAACATATGTCGTCACCTCTGGCCAGGCTTAGCTGTCACCAAAACTATAAAAAGTTTGAGCAATTTGCAATTCCCCTGTTATCTCAAGTTGTACATAGAAAATACATCCATCATTCAAATACAAAACTAGAAATTCATAACAAGATTCCATTTCCATTCATTCTTTTTTTTCTAGGAAAAAAAGAGATATAATGCATTAGATATAGAGTTTTTGTAGGAAATGTGGAAAATTGTTCTCATACCACTCTCCTGAGACATTACCAACTCTACTATGTTTTGCAGCTATGTCTGCAAGACTATTCAAGTTTCTCTTGACATATTTGAAACAGATAATACTAGTGTCATGTAAAAGGAACAGACAATCATCTAGAATAGAGCAGGAGGACCAACGAATTTGGTCTCTGCCATTATTTAAATAAGCCATAACATTTTTGGCATCACTAACTAAGCATATATTCTGGAAACCTTTGTCCTTGATCCAGTTTGCAGCCTCCAACAAAGCATAGCATTCAGTTTCCTCTGGACTGGTGCATCTCCTTGAGATTAGTTTGTATCCCCTGAATCCATCTGTAGAATGCATAGCCACAATGCCAATACTAGCCTTGTTAGTATCCTTATCAAATGAACCATCATAGAATATAGTAATACAATTATGAGGCAGCATCAAATCATTTGGTTCAACTACAACTACAATATTAATAATATTAGTGGATGGGACAAAGGATTCTAGAGTATTGATGGTTCAAGTAAAGAATACTCATTGCAGTTCTAACTATCATTTGGGGGTTTGAAGATTTATCCTCAAAGACCTTGGAACATCTAGCTTTCTAGATGCACCATGCGGTGTTCATGGTAGTAACAGATGTACTTGGAGATGAATTGTAGTAATCCATCTAGAAATCCAATCCTTGATACTAATTTGTGTGCCCGAATCCCGCAAAACAAGAGTTAACCACATGGATATGCTGCCAGGACATCTTTGGCAAAGGAACAATGTAAAAGCATATGTTTTGGTGATTGAATACACCCAAGTCACACATTTTTACATCTATCATCATGCTGACTATTGTATCTAGCAAGCATATCACCCGTGGGTAGAATGTTTTCTACACATTTCCAAAGAAATAGATGGGTTCTAGGGAGAAGGGGAGATCTCCAAAGGGCTTTATACATATCAAAATCGGTACTTGGAGTAGAGTTATGTGGTAGTTCATTAGCAAGCAGTTTGTAAACTGATTTTACAGTCAAAACACCATTCTTATTGTAGGGACAAACAAGAGTGTCACTTCCAGATAAGAGGATTCTCATGCTACAATTTTTTTTGACTATTATTGTCAGTAGTAAAGAAATCCTGAACTAAGGGAATATTCCAACTTTTGGTTTCAGCAATGATAAATCAGAGACTTTATAATTAGGATTAGGATAATTAACACAAAGAGGAAAAGAAGGGTTAATAATCCAATTATCAGTAAAAGTATGAGCAGAACTTCCATCTCTAATATCCCAAAGAGCATGATGTTTCAAAATATCCAGTCCATGACATATACTAGACCAAACGCAAGACATATTCCATGGTTTAACATAATGAAGAAGATGACAATTCCTAAAATATTTACACTTTAGAATCTGTACCCAAAGTTTATTAGGAGAATGAATAAGTAACCAAGCAGTTTTAGTAAGAAGAGCTAAATTCATCTTCTTTAAGTTTCTAAAACCTAATCCACCATTCATCTTCTTTAAGTTTCTAAAACCTAATCCACCATTCATTTTATGAGTGCAAACCTTTTCCCATTTCCTAAAGTAGTAACCCTTGTGCAAATTTTCCCCCCACCCAAAATCTCTTTGAGAATTTTCCATCTTGTCGATGATGGTGTCAGGTAGGAGTAAAGAGTTCATATGGTAGTTGGAGGAAGATTTCAGAGTATGCTGACCAAGAATCGACCTACCAGATTGAGCCAGTTGTTTACCCTTCCATTTGGATATGGTAGTAGGAGAATGAATAAGTAACCAAGCAGTTTTAGTAAGAAGAGCTAAATTCATCTTCTTTAAGTTTCTAAAACCTAATCCACCATTCATTTTATGAGTGCAAACCTTTTCCCATTTCCTAAAGTAGTAACCCTTGTGCAAATTTTCCCCCCACCAAAAATCTCTTTGAGAATTTTCCATCTTGTTGATGATGGTGTCAGGTAGGAGTAAAGAGTTCATATGGTAGTTGGAGGAAGATTTCAGAGTATGCTGACCAAGAATCGACCTACCAGATTGAGCCAGTTATTTACCCTTCCATTTGGACACTCTAGAATCATGATGAGTGTTTAAGTGGGACATTGACTAAGTTCTATTTTTATTGAGAAAAAGAGGAATGCCCAAATATTTTTCATTTAGCTCAATTTTCCTAACATTCATGGATCTAATAAGGGAAACACATTTGTCTGGATGAACATTTTTACCGTAAAAACATCCAGATTTCTCAAAGTTTATCATTTGACTTGATATGCCACTTAAATCATTAATCAAAGACATGAGATTGCTGGATTCATAATGAGAAGCCTTAGTGAAAAGAAGGCAATCATCAGCAAAAAGTAAATGAGATATACTGGGAGCTTCATTAGTTACTTTCATGCCATGGATGAGATGGGATTGCTCGGCATAGTGAAGGTACCTAGAGAAAGACTCCATATACAGTATAAACAAGTAAGGAGACAAAGGATCTCCTTGTCTTAACCCCCTGGTAGGTTTGAAATAAGAACAAGGAGAACCATTTAAAATGATAGAGATATTGGTGATACTTATGCACTGAAAAATTAAGCTACACCAATGTTCAGAAAAACCAAGTCTTTTTAGCACAACAATCAAGAAAGACCACTCTACTCTATCAAAAGCCTTAGACATATCAAGTTTAAGTCCCATAACTCCACACTTATCCATTTTCTTTTTCATAGAATGCACTAATTCATGGGCAATTACCACATTGTTCTGTATGTTTCTACCAGGAACATAGGCAGCTTGATATGGTGAAATAAGTTTGCCAAGAAGAGGTTTCATTATATTAACTAAAATTTTGGAGATAATTCTGAAATTTGAATTGCAAAGAGAAAAATTGGCCTAAAGTCAGAAGGACTTATAGGATTGTTCACCTTAGGAATTAAGGAAATGAAGGTATGATTCATTTCTTTAAGGAGATGTTTGGTATTAAAAAATTGTTTGACAGTATTCCAAAATCATTTTCAAGCAAAGACATGTTTTGTTTATAAAAACCTGGGGGAAATCCATCTGGACCAGGAGCTGTCCATTGTCTCATTTGCTTGATAGCATTTCCATTCATTCTCAAAGTAATAATTTGACAATTTGTTTCTGAAAATACCAAAATCTCAAGTTACCATACAAATTAAAAGACAAATATTTATCAAAATGCCAAAATTCTGCCAAGGCACTACATATCAAGTATTAAAGAACTTTTTCTAAAGTAATAAACTACCAATGTATCTGCTAGAATCACCTCCTTTACAAAACCATATGTATGTATTGCTAGAATAACCTCCATTCCAACTGAAAATAAAAACAACAATAATAGGACCGATATTATGTAGAAAATGTAAAGGTCATGGAAAGCTCGACACTTGCTAAAACCACCAGTAAATAGACATCTACAAGAGCTTGACACTAGCTAACACAAAGATGCTTGAACTCAAATGTAATGCAATCATCATAGGATTCTAACAACTAGCCGAGCATCGCATTAACAAAAGCTAAAAGGTTTTGACGCAATCTGAATTATGACAGAGAACATTGTGGTAATTTAAATTCTTATCTGTATCATAATGTTGTTCAAACCATGGTTAATTTTTTTAGATAAAAACACTCAACACCATCCACTTTAAGTCACCTGATACTTTGACTTCCATCTTTGACAGGTGATGTTCACGAAGGAACCAATGAACCGACAATACGAAGGAAAATTTTTAGGAAATCATCGATACCTAGATGACATAAACCGGACAATATCAACAGAAACACATGGATAACCATCATATTATTGATATTTTGAAATATTTTTAGTGGGAATTATATAATTGCCCTCAATTTTGACGGGCTACACAACTACCCTTATCCTACAATAAAAATACAATAAATATACCCTCCCATCTATAAGCCCACAAAAGTTTTTTCCATCTTTCCATATTTACCCTCCCTATACAAGTAAATAGGGCAATTCATCGTTCCTTTTAGTTTCGGATCTAAAATTCTTCTCTCCCCTCCGCCGAACCATCAACCTCATCACTCATCAGCCCTACTATAACCGTCTTTCTCCGCCTATTTTCACCAGATTTGCGATTTAATGATGATTACGGTGGTGGTGGTGGTGGTGGTAGATATCAATCTCTAATAACCAATCTTTCCAAATAAGTTTTCTTATTAGATTCACAAATCTCGGCATATTAGGTGATGATGGCGGTGGTGGTGGAGCATGTCAAACCGCCGATGTTTTAGTTGATGATGATAGTGGTGGCGGTGGAAGTGGAGGAGGTTATTAAATCCCTGTTCTATTTGTTGATGATGTTGTTGGTGGTGGTGGCGGCGGTCATGGTGGTGGAGAAATCGAATCTCTGTTCCAAGAGTCGATGATGGTGGTGTTGGAGGTATGTCTCCATCGACTGTTTTAATTTGAGATCGTTTTATTATTAGATTTCTTTAGATATTGAACTGGAATATTCGGTTTAGTTAAAAACATATCTTAATCAATGTGGTTTTAAAATGTTTATACGAAAATATTGTCCATAACTTAAAGTTTGAATTGGATTCAGAATTGGTGAGAAAACAGTACCAATAGGAGATGTCGGCTTGCATTTATCAATTATTTTGGATTTGTTATGTTTTAGTGATCTTATACCAAGCTACTTGCTTTCTATGAACTGCGTTAATGGTTGCTTTTTAAATAATTTTGGTGGTTGAATTTTTAAGTTTTGCTTTTCTAATTTTAATTTAGATTATGTACAGTTGCTTAGATTTCTTTCTTTTTTCCATTATTTTTAGCTTAACTTAGTCCGATAGGGGTGTTTCAAAACGGCGTAAGGTAGTTCTAGTGCAAAGTTAGTAGTCTTTAGTAACTTAAATATAAAATAAATTAACTTCTTGTTTGTAGCTAATTATTGGTCAAAGTTATTGTTTTCCGTAATATACTATTTCACTTTCGATTCGTAGTAATATAAGATAATGTACTTGCGTCTTTCTTTTGTATATATTTTTTGGGCTCAAATATTTTCTTGAGCTTACCAGGTGCTTGAAAAGACGATGTACAATCCCGGGAGGAAGAAGAAGAGATGAGCAGATCAAGTTGATGTGCATACTTCTGGGCTTTGTGCCGAGATGTAAAATTCTCAACATTTATGTGAGTGGCAATTTATGTTGTCTTGTCAATATGGTGTTTGGTGGTGCATCCTCAAGCATGATCTAAATAGTCGGTTATCCCCGCAACATATGGTAAATAGTCTCGACGTTGTCGTACCACATATATATGTATCAACAACCAAGGTTTGTGTATCAACAATAGAAAAATGGTATCAACAACCAATATTTGTGTATCAACAATAGAATTTGATCTTATTGTTAGAGTCAACAACAAATGTTTGTGTATCAACAATAGAAATCAACCTAGTTTAGAGTCAACAACCAAGGTTTGTGTATCAACAATAGAATAATGGTATCAACAACCAAGATTTGTGTATCAACAATAGAAAACGGTATCAACAACCAAATTTGACAAATATTTTTGAACTTTTTGATTTTATGGATCAACAAATATTTTCATTGTTGACGCCTAATATTAATGGCTGCAGCTAAGCGGCGGGCAATTGGTGGTGGTGGCGCGGCAACAACAAAGGGTGGTGGTGGCGGCGCAACAACATTGGTGGTGGTGGTGGCGGGCAACAAAGTGGTGGTGGTGGTGGAGGCAACAACAAAGGTGGTGGTGGCGAGTGGCTGCGGCAACAACAAAGGTGGTGGCGGAGTGGTGGTGGCTGCGGTCAGTTGGTGGTGAAATGAAATAATAGAAAATTCTATTTTTTAATGGATAAGATTGTTAAATGAAAAAATAATATTTTAAGTGAGTGGTATTAAGGTAATCTATATTTTAATGGATAAGGTATTTAAATGATAGGGGTATTTATATTGTTGTATAAGGGTATTTGTGTTGGGGCCTCTATAATAGGGGCATTTAATAAATTTACCCATATTTTTATGGGACTTAGATAATAATTTCCAAGCTAAAAATCATGAGTCCAATACCGAAAACTACGTGACACTTGCCACTAATCAGAGCTATCACCGGACCGTAAGGCCCCGGTGATACCTAATCTTAGATAATTTCCTTGATAGCCTTTTAAAAAAATAATAATAATTTCAAAATAACAGTGGTAACCATGGCCATTATGTGAGTCAAGGAAAACAATATTTGTACCACAGGCATATGTGTTGTTGTTGTGCTTAGCTTCTTCACATGAAGTGAGGTCTCTTATTGCCCATTCCAAGATCACAGGCGTAAACATGTCCCTAGATGTTCTTGAATTACGAACCCCAGAAAATTCTCTTATCGACCAAACAAGTATGGATGTGTGGATTGTTTGTACGATCACTGTCGGAGTCGAGTTTCTGTAGATCTTTGGGAATTGTAGTGGTGCAGTATTTGAGATCCAACGACGCTCTCACAAAGAGATGCACACCCGCTACTTGTTAGCTAGGTACGAGTATATGTTGGAAACAATGAAGAAATAATGAAATCGGATCTCAAACAGCTGAGTCGCGGACTAGGTCGCTATCTTTAAGGTATTTCGCGGCTACACTTCTTGATTGTGCTATGTTACCAAAGGATTATTAGAACACCTATGGGATAAAACAGCTGATTCACTCTCTTGTTCGATTTCTCTCGCACCTTTGAGAAATCGAACCAACTATAACTCTTTCTTTCTTATCTTGCTTCAGAACTCAATAGATGTAAAAAGCAACTGCTTTCTTCATCCTCTCAGAAAAACCGAGGTCTTATAAAACTCTGAGAATCAATCAACTTTAATGACAATAAATTTTGAGTAAATACACTCAATTAACTTTCCGTAATGAAGAAAACGGGCAAATATAATTGCCTAAATTAATGAAATTAATTAAGAATATTAAGTTGACAAAAAAGCTTTTGGAAATCGTGAAGTTAAATCCGCAAAAAAACATTTTGAAATCAAGAGACTCTCCCAAGAGCCCCAAGGCCCCAAGGCCCCGCTTCCCGGATTTTGTCAAGTATGATATAAAAATATATAAATATACCTATTCAAATGGGGGTGAGACTTGAACCCAAGTCTATTAAGCAGAGCTCAAAATAATACCACCACACTATCTTCTAAGTTTGGTATAATATTGCCAAACAATGTTTTTTAAATATATATCCTAACAACTCTACCTCTATATTTCAAAAAGAGCAATATAAGATACATGCAGTGTAAGCAAAGGTGCCTTTCGA
This sequence comes from Papaver armeniacum, assembly GCA_023531295.1. Taxonomy (NCBI): domain Eukaryota; kingdom Viridiplantae; phylum Streptophyta; class Magnoliopsida; order Ranunculales; family Papaveraceae; genus Papaver; species Papaver armeniacum. The sequence continues at coordinate 20,950 of JAJJWW010007801.1, read as the reverse complement.
CTTGAACCTCTACATCGTGTTAAACTTTCTAAGTATTAGGTAACTAGAGTGACTCGGCCTCTGAACTCTAACTAATACTAGATTATTCAACACACACAACTATATCTAGAGTAAAGTTCTTAAGTTCGCACATTAAGCCCATGTGCTTATCCCTTTCTTAACTGAACGATCTAGAGAAGTGCCCAAGTTCTCATAGAAGGCGGCCACACCTTCACATTCGTAGATAGGTGAGTCTATCAAGAATACTCCCTTGTATCCCACTCTAACTTAAGAGCTATAGACATCATTAAGAGTTTAAACACTCAACCTGCTTCCCACTTCAGGATATCATGCTATGGGAGTGCATGACTCTATCATATCATTTGTAACTTCTGCCTAGTCCCTTTGAACCTATCTAGGTTGGGTATCCATTACAAATGACTCAACTTCTCACATGCCTAAGTCCCATACTTCTAGAAAATTTCCATACTCTTTTCTCTAGCTAACCCTTTCACAAAGTGTCACTTATATTTCCTTCAGATCTTACATGATCTATTCTTACAACACCAGCTATGAGAAATTCTCTAATCGTGTCGTGCTTTCGACGATATGTCGATTCTTATTGTTATTATAACAATTATCTACTACTCCGATAGTCGCTGTACTATCGCAAAGAGATCAAAGTGGTCGGTATTGGTTTTTCCATACCGGAATGTCTCGATAAATGCACATTTCAACCTATCCTCGCTCTTCACTAGTCGCTTCTATCGCTATCAATTCAACTTCCATCGTAGATTGGGCTATAATTGTCTCTGCTTTTTGATCTCCAAGATACAGCTACTCAAAGCAATAGTGAAACATATCCACTCGTGGACTTGGAATCATCTCGAAAGAATATTCCAATTTGCATCGCTAAATCCTTCAAGGACCGCGGATACCTTTGATAGTGTAATCCTAGGTTTGTGGTTCTTTTCGTATACCGTATAACCTCTCAACAAGATCCCAAGAGCCTCAAACTAGGATTACCGTAAACCTCGCATGTAACTCCCATCGCATACGCAATGTCCGGTCTAGTACAATCACCGTATAACGTAGATCGCCTATTATACTAGCATATTCGATTGTCTAACACTTTCTCCGAATGTTCCTTAACAATTTCACAGAGAGGATCAAAAGGAGTACAAACAAAGTTTATAATCAAAATATTCATACTTCTTTAGGATTTTTTCAATGTAAATGAGATTGATCCAAACAAATACCACTATTAGTTCTAGTTATTTTGATTCCCAAGATTACACTAGCTTCACCCAAATCTTTCATGTCAAAATTCGAACTAAGCATGCTTTTGGTTTCATTGACAATGATAAACCGAACCAAATATTAGCAAATCATCCACATACAAGCAAACAATCACATATACATCATTCTCGCATTTATAATAGATGCATTTGTCACCCTCATTTATTCTCAAGTTACTTGAAATCATTAAATTATCAAATTTCTCATGCCATTGTTTAGAGCTTGTTTCAAACCATAAAGAGATTTTTCTAGCTTTACATACTTTATGTTCTTGTCCAGGAATTACAAAACCTTCAAAGTTGTTCCATGTAAATTTCTTCTTCTAGTTCACCATTCAAAAGCAGCTTTAACATCCATTTGATGAATAACAAGATTATGAGTAAAGAAGTAAAGAATCAAAACACGTATAGATGTTAATCTAGTAACAGAGAATAAGTATCAAAAAGTCTACGTTCTCTCGCGCCTATAACCTTTGGCAACCAAGCCTAGCCTTATGCTTATCTATTGTTCCATCAAGTTTGAGTTTCTTTTCAAGACCCATTTACAACCTATTGGCTTACAAACTGTGAGGTAAATCTACATAACTCCAAGTTCCATTAGACATGTGAGAATCCCATTCATTATCTACAGCCTTCTGCCGTAAACTAGACTCGCGTAACTAAACGCCTCTTGTAAATTAGAAGGTTCTTCTTCTATAGCGTAAAATTCAAAATCGTGATTTTTATCTTTGTCTCACTCCCTAGCTCTTTACTCGATCTAGGTTCAAATTCGTGATCCTAGTTTCTTCACTTCTAGGTTCTTCTAATCTAGACTCGGAATCAACACTAGGTAAAGTGCTAGGTGTTGAACCCCACTATTACCCCCACTAATTCTAGATTTAAAAGGAAATCTATCTTCAAAGAAGTCAACATCAACAGCATTCAATAATAACCTTATTATTAATATCAAAGAACCTATAAGCTTTATCTGCTTTGAGCATAACCAATAAAAACACATTCATAAGCTCTACTTTCTAACTTATGTCTTTTAGGATCAAGTTTCCTAACAAAAGCCAAACAGACTCCAAACTCTAAAATAAGATACATTAGGTTTTCTATTTCTCCAAAGTTCATAAGGAGATATCATGGTTTTATTATTGGGAATGCGATTCAAAACATGGCAAACAACTAACAAACATTCACCCCACCAATGAGAAGTAAGACTGTAACTAAGCAAACAAGCAACAGTAAGTTCACCAATGTACGATCTCTTTCTTTCACTTTTCCATTCATTTGAGGATTATATGGAGCAGCTTCTTTCATGTATTATGCCATTAGTTTGATAAATTTCAAGAAAGGAGCAGAATCATATTCAAGGTCTCTATCACTCACGTAAACCTCTTAATTTTTCTACCAAATTGATTTTCAATTTCAAGAATAAAAATTTTAAACTTTTCAATAGCTTCATTCTTATGGCTCAAAGAAATAAACATACGTATAATTAGAACAATCATCAATTGAACGCCATAATATATCTCTTCCCATTTCTAGTTAGGATACCTTCATATTCACACAAATCGAATGTATTAAGTCTAGTGGTTGGGATTCTCTTACAATGCATTTATGTGAAGTCTTAGTTATTTTTGCTTGACTCACAAAGATTCACATTTTTCAAATTCATTTTCGTAAAATTCAGAAGGACACCTAACTTGCTCATGTTATTTACTAACTTTTTACCCACATGACAAAGCCTACCATGCCAAACATTAAAATTGCAAACCATATAAGCGTAAGAATCAATTTTATTCATAGCATCAACATTAAGCTTAAACATTCCATCAGTAGTATAACCCTTTCCTACAAAATTCTTATTCTTAGTTATAAGTGTAAACATCGAGACTCAATAGTTTGATACAACCCACTCTTGTTGAGAAGATAGCCTGAAACAAGGTTCTTTCTCATTTCCGGAGTGTGAAGGACATCTTTCAAAGATAAGTGTCTTCCTGTAGTAAACTTCAACTCTACCGTACTGTAACCTTTCACCACAAGTCACGTGAGAGTCTCCCAACAACACTTTCTTATCCTTTGTTTCAAGCATAAGTCTTAAACATGGACCTATCAAAACAACAATGACGCCAAGCACCACCGCCTATCCACCACCCATCGATCCACCAACCATGAAGAACTCGGATCGTAGACCATGGCAATTATAACGTCACCCACAAAGATTAGCTTGTGCGTTATTCTTTTCCTTGTTAAACCTCGCAATTCCTAGCCATGTGGTTTGGTTTACCACGGTATAACAAAGAAACTCGTAATTGGAATTCTCATCCATTTTTCGATGGGTGTTGGTTCTTGTTTTGATTAGGCCTTCCTCCTTTCTTTTGGTTCTGGTTAGGTTTCATATCCCTTTTCTTAGGTTTCAAACTCTGATGAGTCTTATTGTTAGAAACAATGAGAATCTCTTCCTTCTTATCTTGTTTCCGAGCTTCTTCCTCAACCCCGAGCTTAACAATCAAACTTTCAAGAGAAAATTCTTTAGTCTTGTGACGCAAAGTATTACGAAAATCTTTCCAAATTAGGTGGTAACTTGTCAATCATTACGTAAACTTGAAATTGTTCATCACCTTCATACCTTCGGCCACAATTTCGTGGTAAATTTTTTGAAGTTCATGAGCCCAGTGCAACAACCGACCTATCATCCACCATTTGGTATCTCAAATACCGCTCACAAGATACTTCTTTGAGCCGCCTTCCTGTGTCGTATTTTTCCGTAATGCATCCCACACATCTTTAGCAAGCTTCAAAAGTTGAATAATACTCATATAAATCATCGATAATGCGTAAGAATGTAGTTTTTGCAATCAAAGTCGTCATCGATCCATTTGTCAATGGCCTTTTGTTTCTCCTCGCAGCTTGAGAAACAACATCCTGGCACCATCGGAAGGAGATGGATCAGTAGCAGCAGCACCATCATCAGCATCAACAACAGTCTTATCAGCAGTAGCAGTTTTATCAGCAGCAGGTTCCATGGTTCCAGGATGAACACTCGACACAATCATATGCAGCTTCATGAGTTTGAGATAAAAGAACATCTTCAGCCTTCCATCTTCCAAATGCAGCTCTTCAAATTTGAATGGCTTGTTGGTATCATCAACGCGCTCCTTTCAACCTCCATAGCAAAATCAACTACCTTAAAATTGTTGGAAACAATGAAGAAATAATGAAATCGGATCTCAAACAACTGAGTCGCTGACTCAGGTCGCTATCTTTAAGGTATTTCGCGACTCGCTCTTGATTGTGCTAGCAATCAAAAGATTGTCGAACACCTATGGGATAAAACAATGATTCACTCTCTTGTTCGATTTCTCCGCACCTTGAGAAATCGAACCAACTATAACTCTTTCTTTCTTATCTTGCTCGTAACTCAATAGATGTAAAAACAATCTGCTTTCTTCATCCTCCGTGAAACCAGTCTTATAAAACTCAAGAGAATCAATCAACTTTAATGACAATAAATTTTGAGTAAATACACTCAATTAACTTTCCAGTAATGAGTAGAAAACTGGCAAAATATAATTGCCTAAATTAATGAAATTAATTAAGAATATTAAGTTGACAAAAACGGTTTTGGAAATCGAGTTAAATCCGCAAAAAACATTTTGAAATCAACAGACTTCCTAAGACCCCAAGGCCCCAAGGCCCCGCTCTCCTGGATTTTATTAAGTATATATAAATATATAAATATACCTATTCAAATGCATGGGGTGAGACTTGAACCCAAGTCTATAGTGTGGGAGCCCAAAATAATACCACCACACTATCTCTCTAAGTTTGGTATAATATTACAAAACAATGTTTTTAAATATATATCCTAACGAGATATAGGCCAGGTGAAGGGTATCAGTAGTGAAAAATTCTATTTTGCACGAGCTAGGTCTTTTGTCAGTAAATTCATAATGTACTTACTGAATAATGGCTGCCAGATTTAAGTCAGGAAGTTCACCAAATTCCGAAGCGGAAGCCATTTTCAGATACGGAAGTTGATGAATAGTCACTACAATAAAAAAACACAATATATATCACAACTTCTGAAGAACTATCATCTTTTTATGGCAATAATTCAAAAATCACAAATTTTCTAGTGTTTATGATCTTAGATGTAGATTAATCACTTATATTATCAAGTTTGTGATCTTAACATCATAAACATTAGATCACTAATTTTCCTTAAATTGTGATCTGAGAGTGAGGACCACAAAAAAGTCCAATTAGCTTTTGACCGGGCCCAAGTGACCACTCAGTAAAACATTTTAAACGACTAAATTCGATCCATTAGAGCAGCTCCTATGGAATGAACAAACTTGATAGTTTGTTCATTTTGATCCATTTTGCTCCCACTATGGACTCAACAAACATGAAAAATGGATGTTCAAACCAAAAATTTGTTGGTTTGTTCATTGAGTTGGAGGATGTAGCGGGCGAGCTTGCCTCAAATGCCAACGTTTGAGACAAAAGCACTGGCGTTTGAGACAACAACGATGGCGCTTTTCTTTCCAGCGCGTGACTAAAGTTGTGACGCAAGCGTTCATCTTAAAAGCGCCAACGACTCCTTCAATCCAACAGGTGATACTCTTTTTTGTTTCCCTATAAATTCAGTTCATCTCCAGACTTAAAACTACACCTTCTTCATCACTACCTCAAAATTACCATCAATTTCTATTTGTTGTTTCAAACAAAACTATTCGTATTCATATCAACTCAATCTATAGAAAAAATCTCATCTCTACTATTTCCATTTCTAACAAATATGGCATCCTCCACAACTCATCATCACAACAACGAGCACAACAACAAACACCACAACAAACACCCACAATCAAAATAACACAACCATCACAACAACAACACGCAAAAACAATCACAACAACATAATGCAACAACCAAGAAACACAAGAATGTCGTGGTGTCAGTATAATGATGGATGAAGACGGAGTCAATTTGCGTAGAATTATGTATTATATACATTAGATGAAATCAATGGTATTTATCAAGAAAAAAACTTTTATGATAAGATTCTTCAAAAAATCTTGTGAAGAAACAATGAACCCTGAATAGCATTTGATGGCGATAGTGGTTGTCTCTATCGTTTTCATGCAATTCAAAGAGTCGCTAGTGAATATGTAGCTTTGATCACTCAAATGTGGAACAACAAAAAGTGGTAAAGTGCGACACGGATGTGGAACGAAGATGCTCGGGAAGAGTGGCAAAGATCCCACAAAGGTTGCAACTTCCAACATGAAAAGTGTTTCACCATTTTGAGGGTGCTTAACAAGTTTAATCCATACTTGCTGGAAGGTCATCAAGTGCCTGCAAGATCACCACATGGTCCAGTCTCGCAGGATTTTCAGAATGGAGGGCCTGCTTCCTCACCTGATGGAACTCCAAGTAGTCAGGAACAACACAACACTAATCTAGACGTTAACACCAACATCAAGAGAAGTAAGATGAGGGGGTCGGAGAAAGCTGCACAAAGCGAGAGAGACGCATCCCAGTGAAAGCATTAGAAGGAGGTTCAAGCGAGTACAACTATGATGATCACAAGGAGTTCGAGATGCAGATAGAAGCAGATAGAGCCAGGGACCGTGTCATTGCTATTGATAATCAACAAAAAATTCGTCTTTCCCGAGAACAATACTACAGGGATTGTAAGCTAAACAAGTTACTCCAGTTGAACACTTCAATTATGAATGAACGACAACTTGCTGCATGAACTAAGGGAATGGATGCGGTCGAAGCCGAACAACAACAAGCCGCGGCCGAACAAGTAGTCCTCCCTCAACAAACTGGTCAGTATGTCAATGTGGAAGAAGACGAAGATGATGTTTCTGAAGAAAACGAAGAGGAATACAGTCTTTCTAATTGATTTTAATTGTTATTTAGTTTAGTTTAAATTGTTGTTTAGTTTAGTTTAATTTAATTGTACTCGTTTATTTAAAATTACTTTTAATATAGTTGCCTCAATTTTAATTTTAAGTGTAGTCGGTTAAACAAACCACTTTAAATTAAATTAAAAAACAACTACAGGGATTGAAAATAACACTAAATTGAAAATAACATCTATCTTCCTCTCCTTCTACCTCGCCCCCGCGCATCGTCTCTTGCTCCTTTTAAAGCCCAAATGTGCTTGGTTAAATCTTGTCTTAGTTGTCCATAGATTCCCCGGTTTTGGAGTCACATCGGTGGAAAGTCTATATTCTATTGTCGGCGCACATGCTCTACCACAAGATTCGGCCTCAAATCTTCATCCGGAAAACTAGTCCGGAGTTGGAATTCACGCCTTGTTTCTTGATAACCATGTTATGCGTAGATGATGAAGTCATCGTAATTTTGTTCATTTCTTGAATATCAAAAAAGCGTTGTCGGCCCGGCTATGATGGCAAACTTCCTCTTTATAATGCCAAAGCGTGTTCAACATCCTTTTGCGCATTTCATTTGTTAGGTGTTAAAGTACTTCATATCCTTGAAGTCGTCGGTCCAACACCTATTTTTTTATAAGCTTGAACCATAGTTGACCATTCGGATGGATTAAGTCCGCTAGATAATAACCACGAGTGTAGTGATGATCGTTGATGGTGAAATTACGGTCAGCGCGACCCCATTCTTAAGATCTTCAAACAATGGTGACTTATACAAACATTGAGATCGTTATTTGAACTACAGGGAGTCCAAAAAAGGCATGCCAAAACCAACAATCATAGCTAGTAAGAAGCTTTAATATTAAGTTGGTTTTGGATAGTCTGCACTATATTGCTTTGCCATTCAACCGAGTCCCGCATGCCACGTCCAGTGCATGCGGGCTTAGACTACCTAGCATTCCCCGGAAAACCCTCGCGGTGTTTCTGCGGTTATTCTTGAACATCTTCTGAGTAGGCTTTCTTAAAAAGGTTGGACCAAAATGCTCTCGACTATTATTTAGTCAAAAACAATTTGAGATACCTAAAGGCGGTTGTTTTGCCCATACGGATGTAATCGTTCAAGTGTCGCTCGGTATACTGTAACATCAGTATACGAAGGCGCGATGACCTTTTGCTCGGGACTAAAGCCTCGTACATGTCGTGCATCATACCGATAATTAAATAAAGGTTGTACCTCGATAAAGCTCGGCAATAATCCTTTGCGTCAAGTTGCGGCCCATGCGGAATCGTCATGAAAATCCTCATCGGAATAGACACAATCATGATTAAAATAATCATGCATCATCTTTCAAGTGGTAAAAATGTCGATCTGCCTACGTCCATCTTCTAGTCGCAACTTCATATGGCTCTAAAGGCTTTTGGTATGATCCCGGATTGTAATTGCAGACATAAAACGTCAAGCCTTCTTTTATCTTGATCTGCATCTTTATCCATTTGATGTAAAAACTCCATCACATTTCTTCCTCTTCTTCATACAACATTTCATCCATCTGATCCATATCTTCCTCAGAAAAATCAAAATTAGAATTCATGGTTGAAAGTTGAAAGAAATTAAAATTAAGAAAAGATTGATCAGATTGATCGAATGAAAGCTTGTTGTGAATTTGTGAGATCAAACTCGAGCCGTATTTATGGAGGTAGAAACTAGCCGTTCCGGTGACCGCTGGAAAGTAGTTGTTGGCGACCTTGATGCCAACACCAGCATTTGTTCTACGAACGCCAACGCCTAGTTAGTAAGTTCGCGAATCATTCACGAATTTTTCCATATCACGAATTTTACCATCTTATTGGTATCGTTTGCAACTCACGAACCAGGAACACGTATTATATGGCATTCCCGGATTATTCGCGAATCGTTCACTGAACTTTACGTATCCGAATAATATGTCGCACTAATTCGCGAGAAATTCTTTACTTTTACGTTTTAAAGGCCTCACTTTTTGGGCTTTATCGCTCTCGAGCATATCACTGGCCCAATATTAGACATTGTTGTAACTTTTATGAAACAAAAATGATGAAGAGGATTTGAAGGTGCATCTAAACCAATTACTACCACGTCCTCTTGGATGACTAATATTGTCTATATTATTAATATCATCATATTAAGTTTATTTTTCTTTAAATAACTCTCAAATATGCATAAAATTAGTTCACATGTCCTTATAAATAATAATTATTTATTATAATAGATCACAGAATTTGAGCCGAACTCATATTTATAAATTGAATTATATGCGTGCGTACGGTTAAATTCTTCGACGAATCACGTCAGGTTAAATGAGATTTTGAATAGAGATTTGGGTTTTACAAAGCAACGTAATACTCGTCGTTTAGTTCCGAGTACGTTTGCGAATAGAGATTGCTAACTAGGCGTGGCGTGCCCACAACGAACGCCAGAGTTTTATCCACAAACTCCAGCATTTGTCTGACCCTCGCGCGCTTAGTTATCTAACGCCCCAGTACTTTACCACAGTGGAAAAGTCAGTTTAGCCATCCACCTGGCTCAACAAAATTTTTCATTTGGCCGTTGCCATAGGAATTGCCCCTTAAACTTCATTCTCATTTTTCTTTCTTTCTCTCTCCTCTCATTTTCTTTCTGCGAAAACTAAAACCCTCTATAGGATATCGCCATTTTGATCCAAATCAAGAAAGATTCCACCCTTAAATTTCGATTTTCTTCTCCAATACAGTAGTAGTTGTGTTTATACTTTCACATTTCATTGAGAAATCTGATTTTTGGAGTTCATTATGAATGTCGATGGTTAGGGATTTGAAATTAGATTTACATCGATGGTGAAGTTTCTTCGGTAATTTCTTTAATATATTTCCTAATCCTCTAATTCATTGTGGTTGCTTAACATAATGATCGGATCAAAATCTAAAGTTTTGATTCTGTGTTTAGGTCGGGAGTTTGAGAAATTGTAGTTTCAGAGATGGAGGAAGTACCAAAACTGTTGTATTACAAGAAGTTGAAGTAGAATTAGAGAGAGGGGAAAACAACTGATAATTCGTTCGATATATAAGGGTTGTGTTTCAGAGTACTCTACAACTTATGGGTTGCCAAGCTAGACATGCTTCTAAGGTAATTAAAATCTTACTTGCGGATTTTTTATTAATTTTCATACTTTTACTTTTGGTTGTTTGAATTACCAGTTATTACTTTGAACAAGAAAATTGAATGAATTTCATTAAATTTAGAATTTTAATTTAGCTTATAGTATGAATAAGTTTACTATTTATTATTCTTATTACTCGTGATATGTTCTTGTTATGTTGCAGATGGTAAACAAGTACTCAAAAATCTAACAAGGATGTATAGCAGGGGAGATATGGTGATCGACAATTCAAAATTGAAGGTAATACATCTACTTGTTCGGAGAAATTAACCCTGTTTCTGTTCCTTGCGAAGTTTGGCATTGTCTCAAGCTTCAGTTATATGCCACTTGGAGGAATGCATTATAGAATTCATAGTTGTGTTAGGTCCGACAAAGAGTCTTAACAGGAAATTACAATTATCTGTGTTGTTGACGTGAAATGTACCTTTCTACTTTCTAGTTGCCACCAACCTTTTTTTGATTTTTTCCTTTTAGTCTTTCCTTATGTATTTGTCCACTTACCAACTTCTCAGGATAAAGCAGTCAAGTGCTCGACTTCTCAAGCAAAACAATGTTTATTCGTTGGTAATATTCCTGAAGCTTGGGGGATGACGATATAAAGAAGGCTGTGACAGAAGTTTGTCCCGATGTGGAACTGCGAAAGGTTGGTTCGTTAGTTTTGTTCTGTGGTGATTATTACCAGCTGGGTATTTTGAAAGCTTGGGATTGCTGCTGTACTGAATTCATGGTTTTAATTGCTTGTTCTGTCAGGATCCATACAACTCTAGCCGCAACCATGGCTTTGCTTTTGTTGAGTATTATAACAATGCTTGTGCTGAGTATTCGAGGGAGAATATATCGGGGCCTAAATTTAAGCTAGACAAGAATGCTCCAACTGTGGAGTGGGCAGACCCTAAGCATTCTTATGCTTCGTCTTCCTCTCAGTTGATTATTTTTCCTTGCCCGAGGTTAAGATATTCTAATACGATTGCATAACAGAACGATGAAGATCTAAGGTTTTGGTTTTGTGTAGGTCGGGAGTTTGAGAAATTGTATTTTCAGAGATGAAGTACCAAAATTGTTGTATTAGAAGAAGTTGTATCATAAGGTAATTAAAATTCTACTCGCGGATTTTGTTAGTTACATACTTCTAATGTTGATTGAATATCAGTTAATTGCTCTTGATTGAAGAAGAAAGATTGAATGAATTTCATCGTGTTATATTTGATTCTAACTTCGAAGTGTTTTTTTTTTCTTTTCAAATTTGTGAAGTTTGAAGTATGTTTAAGAGTGCTAGAGGTCTGGTTCTTAAGATGTGTGCAAGTTAGAGAGTAACACAGACTAAGAGAATTGAGATATATTGATAGTTTTGGAATCCGATACTAGGGCCAGAGTCTGGTATAAAGCCTAATATAGTAATCTGAAATATCCAAAAGTTCCTCTTTTCTGCTTTCGCATCCTGTCTTTATTTTTCATTTTGCCGAAAAATCTTCTTTGTTGCATTACAGGAAAGCATGTCCTTATACTACTTTGATTCTGCTCAAATTATTGGTCACCTAGCGGTATCATCTCAAGCTCGTAGTAACCCTTGCACATGGTCATTTACAGCTTAGTTTCTATCTGTTAACTTAGGTTTGCTCTTTAGACCAACTGGTCCAGCAAATGAAAGGCTTTTCTCATGGTTTTTATACGTCCTGCGGGCTGAAAGTGCATCTGCTTCTCTAAATTGTAGTGGTGTGGGGTCAGTTTGATCTTGTTGTTATTTTTTGTAATGTATTTCCACTTCCTTATCTGTTTCGGGTTCCATTCAGTAATTCAACATTCTTATCTATTTTTTTGTTGGGAGATTAAATTTTTGATTAACCTCTTAACATAAATAAGAAGATAATTAGGTTCTACTTGTTGTGACAGAACCAAAGAATAAACACTATAAGGTGTGCAATCAAGTCTTATAGGTTGTCAGAGTTGTCAAAGACTGAGGTCTATAGCCTTAAGGCTTCCCTCGTATTGAATTCTCTTCCCTTTTTAGTACGGTAAAGTTCTGTCTATTTCGTCATTTTCCCATATGTTTACTTTATGTGACAATTTAACTAATCACCTGCTTGATTTGTGGCGACTGTACTGGAATAGGTCCAACCTATTGTTAATGATTCTTTGTTATACTGTGTGATTCTTTGTCATTTGTGAAGGTTTTTTTCTTCTATGCGAATTCAACGTATGCTCTATCAAAGAGGCTTTTTTCTTCCTGATCCCCAGGTAGGCCAAATATCTGTTTTAGATTGTTGTTTGTGAGTGAAAAGTGTACAGTCAGTCTTTTACTTCAGTTATATAAGACTATTGCTAAGCCTCTTTTTTTTTGGTGTGCGAGCAGCGTAATTCAGCTGTTAAATAGGCGTTTGATGTCGCCTATGATAACATATATGCATTTCATTATCATCAAAAGGATCTCCTGGTGAAAGTTGAGAACATGAAAGTAAGTAAAATATCAATCCGTTTTTGTTTTTCTGGTTCACATTTTTCAGTATGATTGGAAATTAATCAAGTGATTGTATTTCAAACTAAACGAGGATTCTGAATTATAAGAATGTTGATGGCTTTTGGTCTGAAGTTTACTGGCCGTCATCCCTTTTTTGTTATCTCTTTGTTCTTCACTTTTTAGCAAAATTTCGAATAATTGCCTCCGATTCAAAGATCCCTGAAGACCCTCTGATGCAGTCCAGCTAGTAACACACAGGCATAAACTAACAATAGACAGAAAACTTGAAGAATAGAACAATAGGAAATCAATAAGACGTTGATAAATTGAGTCTAGGGCTAGAAGCCAAATTACTCATTGATAATCTAACGATTATTTTCTTAAATTCAATAATAAAGTCTACCTGCTAAAGAATACCTAGTCGCCTATTTATACTAGAAACATAAATCCAAACAAAGAAACCCTAAACTAAATGCGGAAACAACTAAAAACGTCCCTAAAATCATAAGACATTCCTAATTAGACAATAACCCTAAAGAAGGACAATATGCCCCTGCATCAACCACCCCCGGTTGAAAGATTTCTCGGCTCCGACGAGAACGTCATAATAACTTCCAGCACATATTGCCTCAAGCTCATTCTCTAGTACCCTTGTGTAACACTAACACTCAGCTGGCTTTCCGCGATCAAAAACAAAACTCGAATCCTTAGAGATCCTAGAGCACAGTATACAAGACATACTATTCAACCCGTCATATGATTTCTCTGCAACTTTTCCACGATCAAACACAAAGCCCATAGCCTTTGAGATCTTAGACAGTAATAAACAAGACATGACCAGCGCACCATATGAGATCTCCTCAGCTTTTCCACGATCAAACACAATGCCCAGACCTTGATTTATCATATTGGACAGAGTTACGTCAGTAGCAAGCTGTAACTTCACCACCCCGTCTTCATATTCGTCATATACTAAGCTCTGTTCACCATCTTCTCTTTTGAAACCAGTGGCCTCCATCTTCTGTTTTGACTTTCCTCGATCAAAAACAAAAGCCACTAACTTCCTCAGCTCACCTACTTGATATTCAGCACATAGTAATCTCTTGTCCGAGCCTGTCGTTAACCCACACCAAGCAAGTAATGAATTTCTCCTTGGCTTATGTTGCAGTAATTCCTTACGCCACTGATTAGAATATGTTTCCTTTGTGCACTCACCATTAATGTTAATACTGGATACATCCAAATAGTAAGCATTAAAACAACTATCCACATACGTCATGGACTCCTATGCACCTCAAAATCCTTTCCAGCTGAAGCGAATTTGTTTTCATTTATTCTTAAGCTCTCCCCGACCATACTGATTGCTGAGAAGCGATCTCTGAACACCGCTGAAGTAATGGTTTAAAAATTGGAAAAAGCTCGAACACCATCTGGTAGAAACCTTATGATTCGCCCACCTCGTCACCATCTCCCTTAACTTTATCTCAATGTACTTCTCTGTTGGAGATGTCATAACCACAATGTATACAAAAACTTCATAACAAGCAGCTTTTGTATTACTACACATGTCGAGGGAATCACTGGAGACTTCCTTTTCTCGAGTGAGGATTCAAATAATACTGGCACAAAATCTTTGGCGACAATAAGTTTTCTTTCTGTAACTTCAGGGACTTTTAAAAGTCTGGCGCTCGAATCATGAACAGATTTGTTGACAAAGCGCAGTCTATTCCAGTGCTTTCTGGTGGCAACGGCAGTATTCCAGATAACAAAATACATGATCTGTCCTTCTTTTCCTCGACTTAGGCATGCTTCTTTGTTACTAGTAGTTACTCCATTAACCGATCTCTTTTTAGTAATCACCAGAATGCAGCCACATGTTAACAGAACCAAAACAACGGAAATTAGAATTGCACAATAGCATTGGTACCAGTATGCTAATATTGTCCAAGTGATCAACTCCTTAAGAACACAACTATTGAATAATTTATGCTCAGAATTCTCAAGAAAGTATAGGTCTTTTGATGCCAATTCTCTCCGACCTTCCTTAATCTGATAACAGATTATACTGCTCGATAATTCTACAATGAGGTGGAGGTTCTCCTCGCACAATGAAACACGTACACCAACACAGAGATAAATCATCACATGGGAAGATAAATAGATGTTACCCGTACTCGCCGATGTATGTGTCAGATTTCCTTGTCTTGACATAGTCTGACAAGCAGGTACAAAATTTTCGTAAGCAGTTTCCCTTTTGGCCATTGCAACCAATAACTAAAGTGTTTTGGTAAATCCGACCTCTGTCAGCCCACTTCGCTACTGCCGAATCGTATCCATCATTCAGCGTAAATAGTATAAATGGATCCAGTGTAGACAATAAGATTTCATCTTCAACATCGGGAATTAGACGCACAATTACACTTTTTGCTCAGGACCATCGCACAACAGTGTCCTTCATGTAAACATAAATGTCATGATAGGCTGTGATGTTATTTCTGAACTTTTCTACCAAATCTTCTGCCATAGCATCCCTCCTAGAGTTCAAGAGAATTCTCCCTCGAACTCGCTTATATAGTTTTCTCCACAAACTTCTTTACGACAAGCCTCTTCCATTTGCTTATACTGAATCGATATCAAATTTAGATTGTCGACGATATCTGAATCTTGCTTCTTATAAACAGAATGATATATGTTTACGGGAATACTTACGATGCTTGAGTTTTCTCCAGTAAGAGGGATCAATATGATCTGGTTGAAAGAAAATCTCATCTTGACTTCCGAATAAGTATAAGTAAGCTGGTGGTGAACTCCAATCCATGCGAGGCTTGATATTACGTCGTTCGCATTCACTGAGAATAAAAGCTGCTTCATGATCGGCGTGTCCATGAAACAAAGTTTCATTGAACACCTCATGTGTGCCATCTTCAGAATCTCCTCCCAGTAGATCTGAAGAGTACGCTTCATGATCACAATCCCTTGACTATCTTCCGATAATTCAATAGATGTGTGATTGGTAACAAGATAATCCTCTTGACTGCCTTCGACAATTCAACAGGTCCACGGTTGCCTTCTGCAGGTTCTCCATTAGGGCTTCACGTGACGTCTTAGTTGCTCTAGCTTATCCAACCATAGCAACATGTTATCAACTATAACTCTAATCTCTTTGAGTTCTGCTTGAATAAGTTTGATTACCTCTTCCACCACGACTTCCTAATTCTTCACTGCCATTATAGCCGGCTAGGGTTTGTGGGGTTTGTTTCTAAGCCAAATAATGAAGTTTGTAAGATCGATTTTGGCTCACGATCCAATTGATGCGAGTCCAGCTAGTAACACACAGGCATAAACTAACAATAGACAGAAAACTTGAAGAATAGAACAACGGAAATCGATAAGGCGTTGATAAATTGAGTCTAGGGCTAGAAGCCAAATTACTCATTGATAATCTAACGATTATTTTCTTAAATTCAATAATAAAGTCTACCTGCTAAAGAATACCTAGTCGCCTATTTATACTAGAAACATAAATCCAAACAAAGAAACCCTAAACTAAATGCGGAAACAACTAAAAACGTCCCTAAAATCATAAGACATTCCTAATTAGACAATAACCCTAAAGAAGGACAATATGCCCCTGCATCACCCTCGTTCATGTATACACAGGGATGATCCAAGTCCTAAGTTTTCCCGAGGATCACATAACCAGTCCCTGCTAAAAAGTATAAAATCTGAGTCCTATTCGTGAATTAGTTGGAAAATCAATAGTTAGGTGGACATGTCTTTCGTTTTTTCCTAGAATGTAGTACTTATGACTAGTTTGACCCTCTATTTGGTCAGGATGTTAGATCCAAGCAAGTATCAAGGTGCATTACTTCTCTGGGTCTTTATGTTCCTGGGGGAACTGCAGTTTTACCTTCAACAGCACTCATACTTGCAGTGGTAATTTTTCTAGTTTATGTTAATAGAGAAATTCCCTATTCAGTGACTTATATGTTGTATGGTGACTTTCAGTTTTGGGTTACCAGATGAGTTGACATTTTGTTTGTTCTTCACCTGCCTGCACAGATTGCAGGATGCAAAAAGTGTTGTTCTGGCTACTCCCCCTGGAAAAGATGGCAGCATCTGCATGGTTATTACCTACTAATCTACTGCTGTGAATAATGTCACTAATTACATTACATTATAAGCTAAAAATATCTCTTTCTTTATTTCTTTCTCTCTATAAGAGGTGCTTTATTGTGCCAAAAAAGCTGGTGTGACTCATTTTCTTAAACTCGAGGATGCTCAGGTAGTGTTTGGTTCCATAACCTTTATCAAGAACTACATTTAGAATCAATCCTTTTATTTTACTTAGACATACAGTTTTCGATAGAAATACTACATATCGATATTTTCCACGATGCAGGCCATTTCAGCCTTGGCATGGGAGATTTCATCTTGCACTTTGGTTCTAATGTTCTTCAACACTTTCATTAGTTTTATAGGAGTTCAGTTTAGTGAAAAGTTTGATATGGCATTTATTATTTGTTTTGAAGGTGGATAAATTTTTTGGACTTGGAAATCAGTAAGTCACAGGTGCAAAAATGATTTTCCAGGTATTCTTGCCATCTCCTCTATTTAGCACTGAGAACTTCCATTACCCTTTCTAGTTCTGCTTTTTCTTCTTATACCAAACTTTTTGTCTTCATGTTCTAAATGTTCTGTATCCATGTCCAATTTTTATTATTACCCCTTGAAGCTTAGAGGTGCCTCTCACATTCTTATTTTCCTCGATGAAGAACAGTGAAGCGATGGTTTCAATTGACATGCCTGCTGGCCCATCTGAAGTTCTGAATATACTTTGAATTGATAGACTCAGCAGACTCTATAACAGTGAAGCGATGGTTTCAATTAACATGCCTGCTGGCCCATCTGAAGTTCTGTATATACTTTGAATTGATAGACTCAGCAGACTCGGTATAGGTTGTTCAGTATGTACTTTGATCTGATGTAGTACCACTGCAGAAATGTGTAATCTTTATGTTAGTTTGTGGTTCAGAAATGAATTTGATTCTGACATTGAATGAATTTGATTCAGACATGGAATGAATATAATTCAGACATTGTTTCCTTTTTATATCAGTTTTTGGATTTGAGTTACAGGTGCAGAAATGGTATGGGTATACTGTTTGTATAGGGTAAATTTGGGTTGAAAACTTAGGAAAGATCAGTCTTTAAGAACCTTTTGTCTTTTAAAACCTTGTCTTTAGATCTCTACTTTTCAAAACTTTGAGTTCTTTGCATGGGGTAGGATCACACATTTCATTGCAGAGAAGTTGTCATCTATAGATTACCCATTAGATTATACGGGCAAAGATCACAGACAGCTAGTGGTTGGATCACAGTTTTTAAGGATGATCCATGGTTGTTTTTGCTGTAGTGAGTTGAAGAGAGAAACGGTTATGGTCATGGCTGCATTAGGCTAAGTCTTATGGGCTAGATTGAAGGTGTTAGATTAGCAGTTAAGTGTTGCAATTCCAAAAAAAAATGTGGCCTAAAAGTTAACACCATTCTCAATTGCTAAGTATGTGACTAGCGGTAGATAGTTTACTAAATGATTGATAATGAGAAAAACCAACTTTTCACATATCGAAAGCAGTATCTAAAATATTTTCCAAATAACGTGAGAAATCCAGTAGGATGATCCAATGGCTGAGAGAGGGGAGCCGCAGAGGAGATTTGCGGGGATTTAGTGTTTAAGTGGAGAGCCACCATTTCTTTCTCTCACACGGTGGTGGCTGCGGGATCCACTCCCCGTACACCAAGCATTATTGGAAATAAATTGGAATTTGGAACGTCAGATTTGTACCTGTACGAAGAAAATTGTTGCTCGTGAAAATCCCGAGGTACTTTGCATAAACCCAGAAAATTTGAGATCTTAAGAAGTTAAAATGAAGAAACTGTAGAGTCTGACCTGATGGAGATTTATAACATTCAAATATTCAATGAAATACGTGTGCTAGTGGCAGCGTTAGTAACTCCCTGGCTGATTAAGCAAAAATACAAATAGTTATCCCCCACTTTTTTTTTCCAATAAGTCAAAAATATAGAAGGGAGATTTATGAATCTTTCTTCACCAAGTAACATGTACTCAATACTACGTACACGTTAGAAACTCGGTTGATAGATTTTTGCATAGGTTATCTAATAAGTGAAGATACGGAGCCGTCTACTCCAGTTGAAATGTGGAACTCGTATCTGTCTACCACATAGGCATATATGGCCTTGTCCTTCAAAATATGGCCCCAGCTACATTAGGGATATCCACACAAGAATACAGAAATTAGAAGAAGCAAAGTTTCAAAGTTTAATCAATATTAGCTGCCAAGGAACAATGTTGCAGCTTCTGATGCTCAAATCGTATATGGTCCATAAAGATATTTCAGTGTAAATAAGAAATTTATGAAACACTTCATTTAGTAAGAACTTGATAACAAAATACAACAATGAAAATGCCAGAAACCCAAAAAGGGCATCAAACTATTACACCTTCATCGTAGAATCCTTGCTACCACTCAAAAGAAGCCTACGATCAGCAGACCAACTGCAAAACAAACAGAACACAGGAAGGGCTAAGGACATTACTCTAACTGACGGAGAGATAAAAGTGGAATATACTGTGATAAAATCCAAACCTTATCTGGTACACACAAGCAACATGACCAGGGAAAGTTGCAACGAAATTCCCAGTGGTGCAATTCCCCAACCTGAATGACTTGTCAAACAAAGCACTTGCTATCCATTGACCATCCAGGGGAAAAGCAAACATGGTTAACAACCTGTAAGGCAGTTTCAAAGGCTCGTGAGTTCAACAACTTCCAGATGAATTTACAACTTTCATTTGAGCAAGCACAAGAAGTGAGCTAAGTCATTACTGATTTCTAATAGATCACTATCTTTTCTTGCAAGTTCCATGTAAACATAGTTCACAGGCAAGGCAGTTTTGAAGTCTCGTGAGTTCAACTTCAAGAATATAATAAGCACATTCTACTACAAGTCTTAAAAGTCTAAGATATCAAGTTTAACTATACGAAGACTTAATAAGCACATGTAAACATCCCAATTGAAACTATACGAAGACTTATAAGTTTTAAACTGAGGGAGTCAAGGAAGCCTAAGATATCAAGTTTAACTTCTAAAACTTGCACATTTTGCAATTGTTCCCAAGTCTTGCCCATCCAATTTCGGGTCCACCTAAGGAACTGAAAATTACAACAACAACAAAAACAAGCAGGAGGCTTACCTGTTGGTGTCCTGTTATGTGCTTCAGTGGTTTTTAGTTAGGAGGTTCCCAAAGGAACATGGTGCAATTGTCAGGTACAGAAACCAGTCTTTCTGGAGCAGTTCCTCTCATCTCTTTGTACCTCACAAGAGCCACCTAACAAAAAAAACAAAGCAAGGTTTACTATGAAGAGCGGAAATGTAGGGGACCCATTCCCATTTACAAGTATGTGAACTCAGTAAAAGATAAAAAAGAAGTGAAGTGTGAAACGAAAAAATGTCGGGTTCACCATAATGTCAAAATGGCAATGCAGGAAATGGCCTAATGCTGTCTGATTACGTACGGTAGTAACAGCTGTTCATTACACACTGTAATTAACCAATAGATTCTAAGATTTTTAGGAAGCAAACGCTTTAATGGTCGGGAACACACAACCATAAACATTCTACGATTTCTAGGAAGCAAAACACTTTGATGGCAGGGAACGCACACCCAAAAACATTCTTTTTCTGTTCCATTACTCGAATGTGCTGGTTTTACTCCCACGGCTGCAATTTTACAGCTGACGCTAAAACTACGGATGACTATAACTAACTCATCTAGCACTGTATTCAGTAAAAAAAGTACATTATAATTCCCTACATCAACTGCCTTCAAGTCAATTGTTCCCTGACTTTAAATAACTAGTAGATCCAAACTTGCAGCAGATAAAAGAGGTCCAAACTGCTGTAAGAGACTAAAACATAACAAAAGGCTCAAGTAAGAGACTTGACATGGACGCTACCTCTTTCATTTCCTCATGTGATGAATACTGTTTTCCGGTATGATCAAATGCTCCTGTCCGTAACAAATAATCAGTGCTCACTGCAAGATAGTTCACAGCGGGA
>JAJJWW010007800.1:0-66248 GCA_023531295.1 Papaver armeniacum | reverse complement strand
TGGGTCTTAGAATGGACTTTGACCATTATGTGTAGACGGTAACGGGTGAACAGAATGGGGAATTTATTGGCTCGGAAAAATCTGGGGTTCCATATGTTTGTTATTGGGTTAATGGAATTAGAGTGTCAAAGGTGTATGATATGCTTCAATTTGGGGGTTTTGTTATTGGCATGTCGAGCCAATTTGGAGTTCAAGGTGATATCTTTATTGTGTTGTGAAATTTTAGGGGTTTAGGCTTAGAAAACATAGAGTGTTTTTTTTGTGTGCAAACTTGAGAACTTATTGTTGTTATGCATGGGCTAATATATTCACATTTGTTATGTTTCAGAAAGGTATATATTCATTATATGGGCCAAAAATTAACACACGATAGTTAATTTGTTTTCGTAATCATTGTATGTTGTTCTTCAAATAGGGTGCTTGAGCTGTGGTGGTGAAATGGTGGTTCATTGACCCATTAGTAAAAATGTATGGATGTTTCTCTTGATGTTTGATCAGAGCAAAAACACAATGGTTCACTTATTTTATCGGATATATTGTTTGCAGATATAAATGATAAATGGCACATATATAACGTAACGAGCAGGTGTGAGTTCATCGATGAAGCACACGAGTTTGTAGTCATTGTACATAATGCAATACACACCTGATGTCTTATCTAGGATTTAGGATGCTATAAGGGCTTTGGCCCGTAGAATCATCACATGTACATCTTATCTTGAGGTTATCTATTTGTATATTCATTATTTGACAAGAAATTTATGAATGTGGTTGACATACAGAAGCTATAATGACGAAGATACCTACAGGGAAAAAAAAGTGGTGTTACTCTATTCCGGAAATTAAGATGATTAGGATTTAGAGTTACAATCTCATTTTTCCAGGTAGAAGGTTTAGAAAACACTATGATATATTTTATTTGTTGTAGTATGGTTATACTCATCTATGTTAGCTTTTTTGTTGATATTTTTTTACAATAACGCTTCAGTTGGAAGCTTAAGCCGTTACTTAAGTTTATAAAATGTAGCAATACACGTTCCTGTTTTGGTTATAGCTTTCCTTTATTTCAGATATTGACTCTAATCTAGCAATACACGTTCATAAATCTTGCTACCCGCCAAGTAACTTACCTCTAGCTGATTTTTGACAGTATTCAAGAGTACCTGGCCCATGAACACCACATGTAGAAGTAATGTAGTTACACTTATCCACGGTTACAATATTTGTTTTGGAATTAGTTGTAGTCTCAAATTTGGTCCAACTAGCTTTCTATGCACAATAACACATTATATTCAATAATATAGTGTACAACAGATAACAACCCCAGCTGATTACCCCTGTGAAATAGCCCGACAACCCCAGCTGATTGCCCTGTGAAATAGTCTGTGTCGTTATTACGACACGGGTCATTCCCTAGTATCATATAAGACAGACTCAAACTCATATTAAAGAATCAACCCATATAAACAAAGAGAAGATTACGAAATAGGTTTAATCAATTACCTCATTCTCTTTCCCCACACTTAATCTACACTTGATCTACAGAAAGAACAAAAGTAAATTACTAACAGGCTCATCTACACCAGAAGAATATATGAAATACAAGGAAGATGCGTATTGGAAGCAAACCAAAGAGGTCAAGTCCTTTAAAAATTATGACACACTCGCGCTTATTACGTACAACCTTTTCAGTAGTAACTTTCTTCATTTTTTGCAAAACATACATTAAGTATGACTAACTGTCGATATTTGCAGGATTAATTAATAAGTGTTTCAAAATAAATTATTATTGATTATGTAACTACAATAATTATAAACAAGAATCAATTAAAAAAAAAAAAAAAACTTACATGCTCCATGAGCTTATCTTCAAATGTTCCAATTTCTCTCCCAAAATGTCTACCCTTACCATGATATCTGAGATAAGTCGTAAGTTTAATCAACTGTGCATCATTGGAAACTTCAACCCCTACATTGATTTTCTTTACCGTCTTCTTATTAATACTAAGAAAAACAAATAATTATCAAAATTAATGTATATATATATATATATATATATATATATATATGTACATATCAAACATAGTAACCCTCCTGTATCGGCCTACAAAAGTTACAATCTGTCGGACGAGTATTTAATCATCCATCATCGATGCAAGGTATACAGAAAAATCTTAAAGTCCAAATGTGCATAGGTACCCCTTTAACGAAGAATAACATTGAGAACGATTGGACCGGATTAAAGGAGGAATTATAGTATTATTGGATAGATGTGAAAGCCAAAGATAACCAGAACATATGGATGCATGAATATGGCAAGCACGACAGATGTGACAACACCAACCGCACGCACCTTCTTTAAGAAGGTGTTGGATCTCTATGCAAATAAAGATCTGGTATAGGGCATTTGGGATTTTAAATTTCAAACGTGGTAGTGAAGCTATTCAAAGAAAATCTGGATGGTGTACATTATATATCAAATGTTTAATAATGCAGTGAGATCAGTATTTCATACTAATTTGGAATTCGATAACTGATTCAGCTGGTATGCGGGTTAAGATGTCCAATATAATCTCCAGAGGTGGAAACTTGAAATAATCTTTTTTCCTTTCTTCTCTTCTAGCATGACTTCTCAAACCCTCACCATGATTAAACCCTAATATGAAAAATAAAAAAAAAAAAAAAAAAAAAAAAAGTTCTGGAAAATTCAAATTTAGTTAACTCCACTGATCAGAATTGTTTAGATATTATTAAGGGAAACAATGTATGAATATTTGGGTTATGTCGGATAAGAGAATGTGATCGTTATCTTTACACACACATTTTACATTTTGGCACCATCTGTGGAAATCAAATATACAAATGATACAAAGCCGAAATCTTGCAGCTTGGTCCAAGTTAAGCTTCATAGACGGGGGATTTAAAAACAACGTTCAATGTGATGCATATGGCCTTCAAATGATGCACCTTTAGTAGCTTTTGATTTCAGACGTTGTCTCATTCCTATATATGTCTTGTTGTCATTTCTTCATTTTGGAATTGGATTAAGTCACGGTTATGATATGATTTGATTGGGAAAATAAAAATCCTCCCTTAACCCTAATAAATAATATTGTTAGAAATTGATCACCCTTTTTCTCTAGTCCCTGGATAAGAGAAACTACTGAAAATGCAAGAGAGTAAAATTGGGAAATCGGTTGTTATTTCCACCCAAATATCCTTTTTAACTTCTCGCATTTTAACCCTAATAAACAATTTTGTTGGAAATTGCTCACCCTTTTCCCCTAGTCACAGGATGAGAGAAACTACTCAAAATGCAAGAGAGTAAAATTGGAAAATTGGTTGTTATTTTCACCCAAATATCTTTTTTAACCTCTCACATTTTCACGGGTGTGGGAAATTGGGAAGTTTGTCTTTTTGTTTTAGCATGTTTGGAGACTCGAAGAAGAACCCTGTGAGGAATCAAGTAATTGATGTAATTGGTTGAGGTTTTATCCTCTTTTATGGAAAAAAAAGATATACATATTCAATGAAGAATCCAATCTCAAAAATCAATTATTATTATTTTTGATGGAAACAGGGGCTTTGAATCGCCCCTAAATTTTATTTATGACTACCTCATTCAAATTGAGGTTTGAAGGATTACATTGATCAATTACATCAATAAACAGGATAATACAGATAATACAAGATTTACAATCGAAACTTAAAGAAACGAGATAAGAAAATCGTATTAAACTTATGCACCCTGTTGAAATAATGGTATCAAACCGTTTTGTTTCTTGACCATTAAATATATCAGATGCTTCCATCAAAAGTAAGTAATATGCCCAACTTAGATTCTTCACAAACGATCTCCATATCTAGCGAAGTAGATCGTTTTCATCCATCACATGCTTGATAACAATGCAAATCCAAATCCACCAAAAAACCCTAATAATATAATAAGAAAACAAGTCCTGATTGTATTGTGAAACCATCAAACCGATCAGAAAACCATAAAAATTGTTTAAAAACAATTTTTTTATTGATAGATAAATATATACAAAGAAACAAACTCGATCCGTCCGGTAGATCTGAAAACTCAAATCAAAACCAGACGGATCAAGGATTGAGTTTTGAAGAAAGTAGTTTTTTTTTTCTCTTCTTTGTTTCGGAGAGAAAAGGGGAGAGAGAAAGGGGAAACTAAAATCTTTAACCATTAATCTCAAAAATCAATAGTGAAAAGATTTTGCTTCACAGAAACTTAAACTTTTCGTTTCTAGAAATCTTTCTGAAATGTTGTCGCTAAATTAACTTTTAGCTTTTTGACTTGATTAAATCGGAAAGTAACTTTTCAAAGTGTATCTAAATATCCTAATAGTAAACTGCAGATAAAGCACATATACTCAATCTGCTATTTTCCTTAGGTTTCATCATACAAAGGAATAAAAGATGAAGTTTGATGCTTATTTAGGCAACATCTCACGAGTCTATTCTTTTTATGAATCCAAAGGAAATTCTTGTATCATCACAAAGTACAGATTTCTGCTAGCTTCTGATTAATCACATTGTGCAATTGGTAGCCTCACCGACTTGTTGCAGCCAAACATTCATTATCGAAGCTATTTAACCCTTAGTTAGCTAGTACACATCAAGACTTCTATGGAATATTAAAACTATAACAATCAATTTCCAGAACTTTTCTAAGGCATTATATATTAAACAATTATTGAGCAATTGTACCAAAGATGAAAAAAAAAAACTTTGTTTATGTATTTGTAATTACGTATCTAAGAAAACCTAATAAAATGTATTGACGACTAACCGTATATAGTCAATTTCAAATTGTCAAGTAAACAAAACATTATTATGAACTGCATAAACTTTTTTATTTTTTACTTTTCTTTACAACGAACGAATATGCTTGAAAACTTGGAAGTTACAAACCATTGCTCCAAGTTACTAAAATATGATTGAAATTTAAATTTCATGTAAAAGAAGTGAAAATTAAATGCCAAGAAGGCAGCTTATAGGACCACGGCAAAAAAAACAAAACAAACCAAAAGAAAAGAAATTTCCTAACCATAAAGATTCAAATTCACTTATAAAGTATAAAAAAATTCGCCAAGTGATGAACTTGAAATTTGCATAATACGTATATGCACAAATCCAAAAGCAATATATTAATATATGCATGATGAATTACTTTTCCAGGATTGGATCCAAACATATCTGGATATTCCTCATTGTATTACAGATGAGGATAATCATCAGTTAGAAGCAATTCCCTCGGAGGAAGAAATTCACTCAGCCTTGATGACCATGGAACCATGGACTTCTCTAGGTCCGGACGGATTCCACCCAGGATTCTATCAAACTCAATGGACAACGGTGAAAGATGATGTATGCAGACTGGTTCAATCTTTCTTCCATTCTGGGTACCTTCTCAAGCAGTTAAAAAAAAACAAGAGTTACACTGATTCCAAAGGTTCATATAGCTCAAAAACCGGAAGACTTCAGACCGATTGCACTATGCAATACAATTTACAAAGTTATATCTAAGATCATTGCATTAAGAATGAAAAAGCACATCTCTTCAATTATTTCTCCTATCCAATCCGCATACATACCAGGAAGATTAATTTCAGAGAACATATGTTTAGTGCAGGAAATTGTTCAAGCAATGAAAAGAAAAGAAGGAATTAGTGTCCATCTAGATCTTAAGATGGACATGTCCAAGGCCTTCGACAGACTTGAGTGGAGCTTTTTTTTAGATATTCTTAAGCACTTTGGATTCTCGGAGAAGTTTAGGCAGCTCATCTCTCAGTGTAACTCTACCACCCATATTGAAGTTATGCTCAATGGTACTCCTACTTCAGCTTTTAAACCTTCTCGCGGTATTCGTCAAGGCGATCCGTTGTCACCATACTTATTTATTTTGGCAATGGAATCTTTCTCGAGGTTTCTGGCGCATTGTGAACACACTGTTCAACTAACTGGTATAAAGATCTCACACTCAGCACCAAAAATAAATCATCTGTTATTCGCAGATGATTGTTTATTATTTTGTAATGATACTCAAGTTAACAGGCTTCTTCAAGTTATTGATCAATTCTCAAGATGTTCAAGGCAGATGATAAATTTCAACAAATCATCTATATACTTCAGCTCAAATTTGGATCCATAAGCATGTCAAATAATTAGTGGTACTTTACAAGTTCAATACCTGGATATCTTAGAAGAAAGATATTTAGGGCTTCCTTTTTTTGTGGGTAGAAGAAAACGTATTCCTTTTTCATATCTTTGTGATAAAATGGATCACAGATTTGCAAAGTGGAATGCATCAAATATCAGTGAAGCAAGAAGGTCTGTGATGGTCAAAAACGTCTCCAGCGCCATTCTCATTCACCATATATCAAGCTTGAAGCTCCCTAATGTTACAATCAACAAGATGACATCTTCGCAACAAAAATACTGGAGAAATAAAAAGTCGTGTAGGGGAAATCATGTTATCACTTGGAAAAGAACCCAAAAACCCAAGAAAGAATGGGGCTTGGGTTTCAGAAATCTAAAAACTTTTAACATATCATTGTTATCAAAGTCAGCATGGAAGCTGTGTTCTGACACAGAATCAATGATGACTAAGTCACTTCAAGCTAAATATTATTCTGATGGTGGTCTATTTAACTTGAAGAATAAGTCAAATTCGACTTGGTCTTGGAGAAGTATCAGCTCTGAGATGAGTTTTGTCATAAATAATAGTTGTTGGTGTTTGGGAGATGGCAAGAAGATTCTCATATGGGAGCACATATTGATCAAAGAGTTACCTGCTCCTCCTGCTCCTAAACCTGGTAGCTCCACTCATCTCCAATACAAGTATGTACACCAATTACTCTCTTCAGACTCTACTTCTTGGGATATTAACATTCTGCGAGAGATTTTTGATGACAACATAGTAAATCACATTCTGAGTATCACAATCTATGTGAGCCAAGAAGACATGCTAGTTTGGCTTTTAGAGGAAAAGTGGTACTTTCTCCGTAAAATAAGCTTATCGCAATATGTTTGAAGAAGAAAATGGTTCTGAGTCTGTGGGGGTAAGAGTGGTGAAAATTTATAAGTCGTTATGGAAACTACCACTTCTTCCCAGGATTAAACATTTTTTGTGGAAGGCTATATCCAATCTTCTTTCTACAAGAGATATTCCCAGTCGGAAAGTCCCAGGAATTGATGATATTTGTCCGTATTGTGAACGTAATCAAGAGATGCCTGCTCATGTTCATAGAGATTGTGACACTCCTCGAATGGTCTGGTTTTCAATACTTGGTTAGTCGCCATTCTTTGGCAGACTGGATTGGTTCATGGTTTGATGATATGTTTGTTAAAAAGATATCAGTTGAGGAAATATGTAAAAGAGCCATTACTGCTTGGTGTTTATGGACAGATAGATGTGACAAGGTATTTCAAAACATCTCATTTCAAACAGACAAGTCGATCAAGATCTGTAAGAGCTACATTGAAGACCATACAACACAATGGAACAAAACTGTTCCTAGTAATAACAGATGTTGTCGTAGAATTATTAATTGGATTCCCCCTCCTTCTGATTTTGTTACTATTAATTGTGATGGATCTTTCTTAAATTCCTTAGGGGGTATAGGACTAATCATTCGAAACTGTGCAGGTACTCGGCAGGTAGCCAAATGCATCAATCTAAAGGGTATTAGAATCACGGAGGAGGCTGAATGTAAGGGACTGTGGGAGGCCGTTAAATGGGCACATTCTCTCAACCTAGAGAAGGTGCAGTTTGAACTGGATGCTAAGATGGTAGTTGATGCTGCTATGAAGAATTCTCTTATAGACTGGCGCTTACTCAACATGATTAAATATATTCAAATCTTTTTTAGTAGGAACATCTCTTGGAAATGTTATCACATTCCAAAAGAAAGAAATAAAGTAGCTGACATTCTCTCTAGATTATCTAGAGTAATGGAATTTCATGTACTTGGTCTAGTTCATCTCCAGCTGAGATCATAACTCAACTGCTGTCAGATAAGCTTCAATCTTGTAACTGATTTCTCATCAATCAATACATCTTTTGCTTCAAAAAAAAAAAATATCTGGATAAATCTTGAAACATTTATCTTATTGGGGTGAAAACCTTAATGCCCCTAAATTATAAAAAGTCGCATTTCGAAATGAATTCTTCTGTAAAATGAACTTTAAAGGCCAACAAATGATTTTGTCCAGTAAAAAATTGAGATATATAATTATTAGTAAAAATTATTTTACCGTAAGAGAACATCTTCAGAAAAAGAGATGTAATTTGCTTTCTCTTCAGATTCTTGCCGAACAAATTTGATCATTTATTGGATCTCTTTTGTAACATCCGCATCCTTCATCTTTAATTTGTTTTTCTGAATGATTCCCTTTTTCTGATCGTTCTATTTTCACTATTTTCTTGATCGGTCAGTCCATGTAAAACCCAAAATAAAATAATAACTAATACAACTAAAAAGAAAGATATGCATGTCCAGTGCCTGTGAATATTTACTTGTTAGATAATTCCATGTATTGGTTTATTCATTAAACTTATTTTGCTCAATATGCAACGTATGTGCACACAACTAGTTTATTTATCATAGTAATATATCATTTTTCATTTTAACTCAAAGCTCAAAAGAAATTGACAAAATATATATAGGAATATGAAAGCTAATATCCAAATGAGCAATGTTTTTTTGTTATATAATTCACTTGAGCATAATATTTATGAAGCACGGGCGTATAGATTGCCTTGCAAATGATGTCAACATGTAGGGTTAATAGCTTATTGAGTGATTGTAATGGAATTCATTAGCGCTTTCATAATCACCAATAAAAAAGTAACTGAAACAATATTTAAGTACAAATAATATCTTTAATGTTATGAAATATCCGGAGAAAGCTTTATTTATACGTATGTTCAGTGCAAAATAATTTAGACACTTCACTAAATATCGTAATTTTGTGTTCCCTTGACCATAATGGTTTGGTTGTGTTCGTTTGTTTTCCATCTCTACTATCTTGTTTTCTGCATAATCCACTTGCTTTTTCAAATCCTGGGGTCGTTGCTCTAGTTCTTGTACGCAAATCTCTGTTGCAGATATGGACCTTGTTCTTATATTACTGCTCGAACAACTAATCCTATCAAGTTCACGTGGTAAAAAGATATATTGTTCTCCAAATAAGCTAGGGTTGTATCTTCTATTCTATAATAACATTGAAACAACTTGTTAATTCTAATTACAATTACCATCAAAAGTGATATATTGATACCGAAAAAATAAATACAAAATTGATTACGAGCATCTTCATTATCACCAATGGCAGTAGCATCATGTAATTCTTCTTGTAATTTATTTAATATACCCCACTTTGTCGTCGAATTCACTTCATACACCAGGAAAAAAGAAAAAACTCTAAAATCAAAATTAGAAAATGAAAATCCAAAAACAAAAAGAAAAAAAGTTCACCCACTTTAGTTTTAGTAGGTATTATAGAGTCTATGTGAATAAGAGATATTCTCTTAGCACCACCATTCTCAATGTAATCTTTAGATCTTGTCTTCCATTTTGAGAAACAAATATTTGACAAATGCAGACAGGAATTAGTGAAAATATACCATATAAGACAGACTCGATACTCATATTAAAGAATC
Organism: Papaver armeniacum; assembly: GCA_023531295.1. Taxonomy (NCBI): domain Eukaryota; kingdom Viridiplantae; phylum Streptophyta; class Magnoliopsida; order Ranunculales; family Papaveraceae; genus Papaver; species Papaver armeniacum. The sequence continues at coordinate 56,566 of JAJJWW010007800.1, read as the reverse complement.
AAACCATATAAAGAAACATGAGATTACGAAATAGGTTTAATTAATTATCTCGTACTCTTTTCCCCACACTTAATCTACACTTGATCTACCGGAAAACAAATTAAAGAAAATTAGATTACTAACAAGGTCATCTACACCGAAAGAATATATGAATCAGAAGGAATGTGCGTATTGGAAGCTTATAAAAGAGGTCAAGTCCTTTAACAACTGTAACACACTTGCGCTTATTACGTACAACCTTTTCAATAATAACTTCCTTCTTATCTTACAAAACACGCATTAAGTATAGTTATACTGACAATATTTGCAGGTGTTTATGGGTAAAAATCGTTTCTGCCGATTTCGGTGATTTCGGTAGGTGAGTGAGAAACTGGTTCAAACCCTAAACAAATGTGCTGCACGTGAGCATTTTATAGATTCGAGAGATCAATGCGTACAAGTCCGGCCTAAACCAAGAAATGGCCGTTCCAGACTTGCTTGGTCACAAAGTAGAGGAGAAGGGTTGATTTGGGAGGGAAGCAAAGAAAGGTGTTGAGACGAGAATAATGCAGGAGTAGTATCTCGACTTGTATCGGAAAGTAGAAGCTTGAGAAGCTTGCGAGAGATGAAAGCTTTTGGGAGAGCTTGCAAAGTTGCCTTTACGAGAGTGTAGTATTTTTCTCTGACCGAGACTTGTTGTCCGGTGGAAATAGAGTAAGACCTATTTATACAAGTCGAGATTGAAACGTACCTGGCCTCATGAAGGAAGAGAGTAAAGGGTGAAATAATGAGAGGAGGTGGTAACCGCAAGGTGTTTATGGGTGAAAACGTTTTCACCATTATTTCCTCATTTATTTGACCGCTTTATTCCTTTTCACGCTTTCTTAATGTGAGCATAGTGTACGCTTTTTAAGTCATGACCGCCAAAACAAAACCCGGAAAGCATCCCCGTTTGTGTTGATATCTCGAGTGTTGGTTGCACCTTGAGTGCAAGTGGCGCTGCTAGTGGCGCGTGTGGCATGTGCCATTGGCATGTGCGGAATGCCCTTGTTGCGGGTTGTACCTCGAGCGTAAGTGGCAATGCCGTGAGCGCTAGCGGCGTGCGTGGCATGTGCGGAATGCCTTGGCGGTAGGTTGTACATTGAGCGTAAGTGGCAATGCCAGAGCTGCTAGTGGCGTGCGTGGCATGTGCGGAATGCCTTAGTGGTAGGTTGCACGGTTTGCAAGTTAGGCTACCAGCGTGTGTGTTTGGCATGTGCCAATGGCATGTGCGGAATGCCTTGGTGGTAGGTTGCACGGTTTGCAAATTAGGCTACCAGCGTGTGTGTTTGGCATGTGCCAATGGCATGTGCGGAATGCCTTGGTGGTAGGTTGCACGGTTTGCAAGTTAGGCTACCAGCGTGTGTGTTTGACATGTGCCAATGGCATGTGCGGAATGCCTTGGTGGTAGGTTGCACTGTTTGCAAGTTAGGCTACCAGCGTGTGTGTTTGGCATGTGCCAATGGCATGTGCGGAATGCCTTGGTGATAGGTTCCACGGTTTGCAAGTTAGGCTACCAGCGTGTGTGTTTGGCATGTGCCAATGGCATGTGCGGAATGCCTTGGTGGTAGGTTGCACGGTTTGCAAGTTAGGCTACCAGCGAGCATGTTGGCATGTGCCAATGGCATGCGTGGCCATTAGGGCCGTGGCCTTGGTAGGAAAAGCTACCAGCGAGCATGTTGGCATGCGTGGCCGTTAGGGCCGTGGCCTTGGTAGGAAAAGCTACCAGCGAGCATGTTGGCATGTGCCAATGGCATGCGTGGCCATTAGGGCCGTGGCCTTGGTAGGAAAAGCTACCAGCGAGCATGTTGGCATGTGCCAATGGCATGCGTGGACGACTTGGCCGAGGTTGCATGGTTTGTAAACCTAGGGCGCTGTATTTGGCATGCGCCAATGGCATAGCGGCTTGGAAATATGGCTTGTGGTACGTGTTGGCATGTGCCAATGGCACGTCGCGGCCATGTTGACCTAGTTGCACGTTTTGCAAGCCTAGGCGCTATATTTGGCATGCGTTAATGGCGTAGCGGCTTGGAAATATGGCTTGTGGTACGTGTTGGCATGTGCCAATGGCACGTACGGCCATGTTGACCTAGTTGCACGTTTTGCAAGCCTAGGGCGCTATATTTGGCATAGCGGCTTAGTTTGGCATGGTTGCCAATGAGTGCGATATGTAGTTTGGTTTTGGCGTTGCTGCCATGGTGCGCAGTGTGCGGCTTGGTTTTGGCGTTGTTGCCATGGTGCGCAGTGTGCGGCTTGGTTTGACATTGTTGCCATGATGCGCAGTGTGCGGCTTGGTTTGGCATTGTTGCCATGGTGCGCAGTGTGCGGCTTATTTTGGCATTGTTGCCATGGTGCGCAGTGTGCGGCTTGGTTTGGCATTGTTGCCATGGTGCGCAGTGTGCGGCTTGGTTTGGCATTGTTGCCATGGTGCGCGTGTGCGGCTTGGTTTTAGCATTGTTGCCATGGTGCGCGGTGTGCGGCTTGGTTTTGGAATTAGGGTTACGTGTCGAAAACCTAATCGGTATTTTGAAAAAATACCCCTATTAATTATTTACACCTGAGTTAAATGCTCTTAGTTAATGTGTTGCGGGTAACACTAGGTCATGGGGTTTTACGATTTTACCCCTTGTTTAAAAACCACCATCAACAGCAGGATAAATTAAAATGTCTCATGTGTTTTGAAATAAATTATTAACGATTTATATAACCACAATAATTGTAAAAATGAATCAATTAAAATAAAACTTACATGCTCCATGAGCTTATCTTCAAATGCTCCAATTTCTTTCCTAATTAGTCTGTACTTACCATGATCTCTGAGTTAATCAACTGTGCATCGTTGGAAACTTCAATTCCTGCATCGTTTTTCTTTACTGCCTTCTTAAGACTAAAAAAAAAAAAAAAAAAAACTTGTCAAAATTAACCTTTATATATACTCAACTCCACAAAATCTGCAAGATTAATTAACATATATTTTATTGGAAACTTTAATTCCTCCATCGCTTTTCTTTATAATGCCTTCTTAGGACTAACAAAGAGAAATGTTCATCAAAATTAACCTTTTTGATATATAATATACAACTATCCAATCCATCAATATCTTCAAGATTAATACGTGTTTCAAGAGAAAATTTTGAAAATAAATGTCATTTATTTATGATAGTGAGTAAAATAAAATGGTTCAGTCTTCACATATCTGATTGATGAAGTTCTCCAAATGTATTCGCCAATCTTCAGTCTTCGAGGATGATGTCTGACACTCAACTACCAAATTCTAAGCTAGTACAAGATTTGACTTAGGATAACAAAAATCAAGATATATTCTTGTTCAACTAACATTGATAACAAGCTTGAGATAACAAACTTGTGGGTTCAACAGAGCATTGCTCTAACATTCTCCACATTTGTCAATTTTAGTGACAAACCTATTCAATATATATGGATTCAAAATAAAATAATCTTTCAGCTCAAAATCCAATATGCTTGATTTCCTTGGTTCTTGAAAATCCAATATGCTTGATTTCCTTGTTGTTGAAGATCCATAGCGATAACAACCTATAAGAATACTCGAAAAGAGCTTTGTTAAAATGAAAAATCACTCTACTCAATGGTTATTATACAGAAACATAGTATTTTCACCTTCCTCAAAGTTTCATAGCACCGCAACTTTGAAGCAATATTACAGTGATATGTTCTCCCCCTTAGTCAATACTTACATCTTTTTTCAAGAAGCCATATGTTGCAACTTTGAAGCAATATTACAGTGCTCCAAGAAGCCATATGTTGTAATAAGATACTACTTGATAGTTCTCTTTCTTTTTGTCAACAAAATCGGCAATTGCGAAAAAAAAGGATCACAATGAATTAAACAAAAGAGTATCAAGACTAGAGAACACATACCAGCTTATAATTTAGACGATTTACTAAGAAACTCATAGATTTCATCAAGGAGATATCTAGGTACAAGCATCTCCTACAATTCTACATCCGATCCCCTAGACACATACCGACTTATAATTTAGACGATTTACTAAGAAACTCATAGATTTCATCAAGGAGATATCTAGGTACAAGCATCTCCTACAATTCTACATCCGATCTCCCCACAAAGAAGCACGTACAAGTTCAAAAGAACTCTCCCCCATTTAGTGTCATTCCCAAAAGAACAACATGAGCGACATTTAATCTAATCAAAAGAGAAGGATTTTCTTGGACATTAATAAACTTACTCTCCAGTTACAAGCAAAGTAGATCCGTATCCCAATTTTTCTCTCTTCTCACGAATTACGAACAAAGAAGTTAAAATAGAAATCTTAATGTTAGAGTCACTCAGACACAAAATTTCCGTGAGAAAAATAATAATTGTAAAAAATTACCCTCTAGGCCAGTTACGAACAAAGAGAGCAATTGATGCGATATGATTCAGCATAAGAATTATATCTTCCCTATAGCCATGTATGTATGTAGAGATTCAAGTTCACCACTTATTCCCTAGCGATTATGCAATCAATGCAATAAACATATTCCTAGAGAACATCTTACGGAATCCTGTAGCAGTATATTCACAAAGTGTAATCATGGAGAGATCAATATTGCAATTCTCAAAATAGTTTAATCCTTTTTTAACAAGAGTTAAGAGCTTAACCTATGAGAAAATATGAGATATCTGTTCTAATCACCATAGCAAAGAACAAATCTCACACAATATAGAATACATATATCAGCAGCGGAGCTAGAAACTAGACTAAAGGGAAGCAAAATTCTATTTAGGGTAGCAGGAAAGTAAGATTAGACTCCGAGGATATTTTGGGCTTGGAAATTTAGGTTTGTAAGCCCAATGGGCAGGGGCAGCAACTGACAAGAAAATGCTTTAAATTTTTTTCCTCTCTCTCTCCTCTTCTTTTTCTACTCTCAGTCAAAGTAAACTGACAAGAAAATAAAGTATTAAAGAGAAAGTCAGGGGAATTACTTATTCCACCCAAGCCGAGTCCAAAGTCCTAGAAGATGGTCTCATGAAAGAAAAAGGAAAAAAAACATTGTTAAGTTGTTATTCTTGAACCGAAAGGAAGTACATGAATTCAACATCACTTTGCATGGCCTGAAAAACCTCAACTGGAAGGACTATCGCAATGTCAATACTTCCTTCAACTGGTCCTGCACTTACACTAGTCGTTCCATTAATTTTTCCGTTTCTGCCAGTTTTTACAGCAACAGGGCGTCCCCATCCAAAATCGTTTCCATACTTGTTGATCCCTATGTGAACTCCTCGCCACTAATTTTTTGTTCGGATTTCCTGAACCTTCACCATGACTTAGGAAATAAGGTTTCTGATGTGATCTCACTCTTAATTTTCTCATCACTGTGGGAGTATACCACCTCGTTCAATAACGAAGATAAGAAACCAGATCCCTTCTTGAGCAGCTCATCGTCCTTTGCTGTTACCATCCCAAATGTTAATGATTCCGGCAAGGGTGGAATAAACTTGGTTCTGTTACTCATCATTAACCTGTCTTCGTTTGTTTTGAATATTGCCTCCGAATTGGCGGCAGTCGCTTTAAGTTTGGCGACGTTTGTTTTAGTGAACCGAAAACATTTCTCTACATAATGATGTAATGGTGGAGTTATTGGTGCCAAAAATTTATCGAACAAAGAGGACGGAAGCCGGAGGAGGGCAATCTGTGTCATTCGTAAACCAACGTTCAAAAACTGGAGGACAATCTGGAGTATAATTATTGGACGATCTACATATTTGAGACCATGTATTAATGAAGTACCATCACACACCGAATGGTTTGCACTGATCCCTATAAATATGCCGTTCGGTTACTTGAACAGAGAGCAAAGGACGAGTGACCCTCGAAGTTCAGTACTCCATTGAGAGAGAACAACGGATCAATGATGCTTTGAGGAGAGGATTTCGTCTACGTATATCTCTGCAGAGGCAGAAATAAACTCCGCACCCTCGGAGTTGCAGTTGATATACACAGAGATTGTGCCATCATCTTCATGTTTTTCAATAACAAGTCGACCAGCTAAAGGAAACAAATGATCGAGGGTATATGACAAAGAGGTTTTAAGATGACTTATAATTTTGTTGACAGTGTTCCCATTCGTTTTGTCTTCTTGCTTTCGCAGTGTTTGTAAATTTGTGAAGAGATGTCCTTCTTGCATGTAATGATATCCTATAAGATTTAGATCCCATGAATTCAAATCAATCCGTTTATGACTTGTGTAATTCGTTGGTCGGACCTTGGTTACGGAGACACGATGAACGTCTTTGGTAGAATTCATTCTGTGATCGATTTCAACCTTGTGTTAGGTAGCTAGCTAGGTCTATATGCTTGCATGCACACTAATTCGAACAGCTTCAATATTTGAATCTTATATAACATCTGAATTCTGCAACTAAACTGAAAATCGCAGCTAGAAGTAGAAGGGTAGCCACAACCACCAGAAATTAGATATTGTACTTGTCAGTCCACGTACCATTAATTATGTTTCTGTGTTTTTTTTCACCGTATCCGTTTCTCCCGCGTTGCAATGTGTTTAACATGTTTTTAAGCTTTATCTTGAAAAACAGATAACCAGCAGTTATAAGAAAATATAAGGGTCAACATTAAAAAAAGACAGAAAAGGAAAGAACAGAAGGTGCTATGCTCAGATCTGATCGTAGTGGTGGTGGGTGTCGTCACAAAACCAGCCAATAGCTTGATATATAGTCCCACCACCAGTAATCGATTCACGACTACTAGCTACAAGCAAGAAGAAGAGGTATTGCATGTCCACCACCAGTAATTCACTCAGAGAAACTTCTACGCTTCATCACATCTCCTACTCCCCTTGGCACACTTCAGGGATGGTCGAGGAAATAAAGAATAAAATACGGCAGATCCCACAAGCTACTATGGGACAGATGGAAGTCAAACGGCGGATGGTTTAGCCAATCATGCGGCAGATGGAAGTCAAACGGGTAATTTTTCAACAAAAATCTGGGACCAGGCAATCCCCGTTTTTATTAGTCAAATTGTTTTCCAAGACTCCTTGGATACCACATACCCACGTCAAATTGTAATTTAATCTCCTATTAATGAAATGTATGCTTCAAAAAAAAAAAAAAACTCCAGTATATATTTTTATTTTTTTCCTTCCAAAAAAAAAAAAAAGTCTGCATGCATGTTGTCGACTACCTCACCTCGTCTGGAACAGATTGCAAGAAACAATAAGCTACAATGAATTCCGGGGCAAAAATTTTGGAGTAAACCTTATTTTTTAGTAAAAATAATCTCAAGATCAGTATGCATATCTCCATCTAATATCTCTTTCTCTTCTTTTTCTCTTTTTAGAAAAGATTTTTAGGATGTAAACTGTTTCATTCTACCCATTTTTTAAATATTTTTTTTTATTTTTAATTTACATCATCCAGTTACACCCTCACTATTCTTTTTAAGTTTAAGTCAAGATGAATCTAATTTCATTCTTGTTATTTTTTTTGATGTCCATTTCACCCGTACTAATTTTTAATCGTCCATTAGAACCATATTTTAAAAATATTTGGCTCAATTTCTCATTTTTTTACGATAATTTCTTTTTCAATCACTTTAAAAATGTAAAAGTGAACATCAAAAGATAAAAAGAGAAATATCAATATTAAAATAAAAGTTAGGATCGATCTGACCGACCAGTATTGGTGTTTCTCATGCATGCAGTCCTATATATGGTTGACCTCTTACTACTAATTTTCATCAACATCAAAACAAGAGATCAATCTAAATAAATAACAATCCCGTCACCAAAAACTACATACCAACAAAACAAAACTAACAACAATATGATCGACAAGCACAAGAAAGCACTTGAATTCATCGAAGAGGTTACAAGAAACACAGACAAAGTTCAAAAACAAGTTCTCTCTGAGATTTTTGCTATCAGTTCACACGTCGAGTACTTACAACATCACGGTTTAAATGGTCGTACAGATCGTGAAGCCTATAGGAATGCTATTCCCACTGCCACTTACGAAGATCTTAAACCTTATATATAACGTATCGCTAATGGTGATACTTCACCAATCCTGTGTGGCCGTCCTATCACAAAATTCATCATCAGGTCTGTTCTAGCTAGAACTCTTAATTACTTTAAACTCCTACTTTGTTTGTTTTGAATTTAGTTTTTCTCGATTCTCTTATCAACAAGGTGATTCTTTTTTTGATTGTTTCAGCTCTGGAACTTCAGGTGGTGAAAGAAAATTCTTTCCACGTTTAGACGAAGACACGGAACGTATATGGTTTGGTAGATGTCTTGTAATGCCAGTGGTGAACAAGTTCATAACTGGTATGGATAAAGGAAAAGCTATGGTTTTCATGTTCTCAAAAGAGAATGCTTATACTCCTGGAGGACTAACTTATGATTTTGGTTTAACTCTTACTTGGCAGTGTTCATCATTTAAGAATAGACCTTACGATCCTTTAGAAGATTATACTAGTCCTGATGAAATCATTCATTGCTTCGATTATGACCAAAGCTTGTATTCTCAGTGTCTCTGTGGACTCTATCAAAGTAAACTAGTTGTCCGAATTGGATCCGTTTTCGTTTACGAGTTACTTAGGATTGTACTTTTTATTCAAAAACACTGGTCTTTACTTTGTAATGACATCCGAACCGGAACTATTAATACCCAGCTTATCAAGGATGTATCAGTACGAGAAGCTCTCAAGAAAATATTAGTGAAACCCGATCCTGAACTAGCTGATTTTATAGAGATAGAATGCAAGAGAGATGAGTCATGGAAAGGTATTATATCTAGGCTATGGCCTAATGCTAAGTACATTGATGCTATCGTGACAGGGTCTATGTCTCAGCATATTCCCTCCATCGACTTTTACAGTAATGGACTCCCATTGGTTTCTGCTAGGTACATATGTTCAGAATGCTTTCTAGGTATAAACCTCAACCCTTTTTGCAAACCAAATGAAGTTGCATATACTTTTCTCCCTAACATGGCATATTTCGAGTTCTTGCCAATACTTAACGAGAATCAAAAGAAGCACAACAACAACAACCAGGAAGAGCAACATGATGCGCAAGAACTAGTCGAACTGGCCGATGTTAAGCTCGGACATGAATACGAAGTTTTTGTCACCACTTATTCTGGTATAAATATATATATATACGTGTGTTGCTTATGTCCCACAATTTAGCAATTTTGAGTGCAGAGATGTCATCGATTAATTTGTGTGCAGGACTGTATCGATACGGGATCGGAGACGAGGTAAGAGTCGTTGGGTTCAAAAATACTGCTCCACAATTCCAATTCTTATGCCGAAAGAAAGTAGTTCTCAGCATTGAGTGTGACAAGACGACCGAATTGGAGCTTCACAATGCAGTTCAAAATGCAATAAAGCATCTCATGTCCAAGTTGGAAATACTTCTTGTTGATTACACCAGTTATGCCGATACAACAAGTAATAATGGCCACTATGTTATCTACTGGGAACTACGACATCACAACTTTAACAATATCAATAATAATGCATCTGTCGTTATTCCTAGATCGGTGATGGAAGAATGTTGCCTCAAAATCGAAGAATCGCTAGGCTCCAAATACAAGGAAATCCGTACGCAAGAGAAAACAATTGATCCTCTAGAGATAAAGATAGTCGAGCCAGGAACTTTTGACAAATTTATGGAATACGCAATTAGCCAAGGTTCCTCATATAGCCAATACAAAACACCACGGTGCGTCAAAAATGTTGAGCTTCTAAACTCGTGTGTTGTTTCGAGTTACTTCAGTCAGGAATTCCCATACTATGCGGGCGTGTGATAGGGATCCGCCCCTATGGGTTAGGGTTTTACCCGTATAAACGGGGAACGGGGCGGGGTACGGGGAATCCCCGAAAGTAGTGATGCGGGGATGGGGTGGGGATGGGATTCAAGGTCCCCACCCCATACCCGCCCCACACCATAACCTATTATATCTGAACGAAGAACTTTTTTGGAAGATAACGAAGAAGATCACGATGAGATGATTAACATGGAGGAAGATGGTTAATAATGAGTAACTAAGAAGTAAAAGGAACCATAATACATAATCGTGGATCAATTGCTTCCTTTATTTTTAGTTTTAGTTGGTTATTATAAACTTAAAATTTTAAAATGCACTGCTTAGGCTAGTATCATTGTTGAGAAAGATGTAAAAATGTATTGATAAGAGAGATGTTTATTACAGAGTTATGATTAGTCTTAAATAGACCATCATTAGAGTTGTAGGATTATTACAAGCACACATACACCTCACACACACACAAACAGTACAGAGTCAAGTCAACTATAGTTGACTTGACTTCACTATCTAATACACCCCCTCAAACTGTTAAGGGCTGTCAGACAAAACAGTTTGAAAGAAACAAAGAATCCACTAGTGAAGTAAAGAAGTCTTCAAGAAGTATATTGAAGTAGTAAAGCATCAAGTATCTGCAGAAGTGCCTGAAGACTGAGTAACATCCATCAGTGACTGCAACAATCTTGAAAAAGTAGGAAAACAGAGCCCTTTGGTAAAAATATCAGCTAATTGTTCTTCACTGGATATGTGCTGAAGATTAAGAAACCCATTCTCCACCAACTCCCTGATAGTATGGTACTGAATCTCTATGTGCTTTGTCCTAGCATGAAAAACAGGATTAGTTGCCAAGGACAAAGCACTAGTATTGTCACAAAGAAGCAAAGAAGGAGCAGAAACTTTAACATGCAATTCAGAGAGTAATTCAGCAAGCCACTTTAACTCGCCAGAAGCAAAAGACATGCATTTATATTCTGCCTCAGCAGAGGATTTTGAAACAGTTGGTTGTTTCTTAGAAGACCAAGAAATTAAATTTGAACCCAAAAAGACAGCATATCCTGAAGTTGACCTCCTTGTATCTGGGCAACCAGCCCAATCTGAATCTGTATAAGCCTTTAACATGTTTAAATTCCCCTTTTTCAAAGTCAGACCAAGACCAATAGTACCCTTCAAATATCTCAGAATTCTCTTAACTAACTGAAAATGAACATCAGTTGGTGAATGCATGAACTGTGACACATAATTCACACCAAAACAAATATCAGGTCTTGTAACTGTTAAGTATTGCAAACTACCAACAATGGTTCTGAAATCACTAACATTATCCAACTTGGTACCATCATGCAAAGAGACTCTAGCACCTTTTGTAACTGGAGTATCACAAGGTTTACAATCAAGCATATTGGCTTTAGATAACAACTCTAGAGTATATTTCTTTTGAGTTAGAACAATAGAATCAGCAGACCTGACAGCTTCAATCCCCAGAAAATACCCTAATTCACCTAACTCTTTCATGGCAAATTCTTGCTTAAGAGAAGAAATCAGGTTATTAATAAGTGTAGAGGAACTACCCGAACAAAATATCATCTACATATAACGAAGAACAATCATCCCATGCTTGAGAGAAAAGAACAAACATTGAATTATCCGAAACTGACTTTCTTGAAGCCATATTGAAGAAGAAAAGAGCTGAACCTATGAAACCAAGCTCTGGGTGCTTGTTTCAAGCCATATAAGCTTTTCTTTAGATGACAAACATAGTTTGAAGGATAATCTGGATTTATAAAACCCTGAGGTTGTGACATATAAACATCTTCATCTAAAAATCCATGTAGGAAAGCATTACTTACATCTAATTGTCTTATTTGCCAATTATAAGCTAAGGCCATACAAAGAACAACTCTAACAGTGGTTGACTTAACCACAGGACTAAATGTTTCATTATAATCAATTCCATCCTGCTGATCATAACCTTTTGCTACCAATCTAGATTTTAGCTTTGTCAATAGTTCCATCGACTTCATTTAATCTTGTACACCCATTTAGATCCCAAAATATTCATATGAGATTCTGGAGGTACATACTCCCATGTGTCATTATTCCTTAGTGCTACATACTCATCCTTCATAGACACTTGCCACTTAGGATCTTGCATTGCTTGCTTAAAGGTTTTAGGTTCAGTAACTGTAGTTAATAATGAAGCATAAGAAGTAGAAATAGGATATTTGACAGAAGCATAAGAAACATGATCTGGAAAAAGCTTTGGCTTTGAAATACCTTTTTGAGCTCTAGTAACCATAGTAGAAGATGGAGCAATAGCATCAGTACTAGAAGAGATTTCCACAGGTAAAGTATTGGAAGGAAAAACAGACGAAGAAGAGTCATGAAAATAAAACTGAGATTCATCAAATATCACATTTCTGGAAATATAAGATTTCTTAGTAATAGGATTATAGCATTTATACCCCTTATGTAAGGTACTATAACCTATAAAAACACACTTGACAGTTTTTGGAGACAACTTATCACTTCTAGCATGAGCTAAATGAGGATAACAAACAGACCCAAAAACCTTGAGGAAAACATAATCTGGAGCTGAACCAAACAAAACTTCAAAAGGTGATTTGAACTTCAAGATTTTTGTGGGAGTCCTATTAATGAGATAAGTTGCTGTTAGAAAGGCATCATACCAAAAATCTTTAGGACAAAAAGAATTGAATAACAAAGTATTCCCCATTTCAACAATATGTCTATGCTTTCTTTCAGCTAGACCATTTTGTTGTGGTGTTTGTGGACAAGATATCCTAATATGAATGCCACTCTTCTCTAGAATAAGTTTAAATTGTCCCTTAACTAGCTCAGCAGCACCATCTACTTGAAAGGATATGATCTTTGTGGAAAACAAATTTTCAGTATGAGTTTTAAAATGAGTAAAACACTGAGGAGCATCTGATTTTAACTCCATTGGATAAATCCAATTAAACCTACTGAAATCATCTATAAAAACAATATAGTATCTATAGCCATTCAAAGAGGGAATTGTTGGACCCCACACATCACAATGAATAAGAGATAATGGTTTATGCTCATGAGAATCAGATAAGTGAAAAGGTAATCTCTTACTTTTAGCAAGTTGACAAGGATGACAAAGAGATGAAGGCTGAGGAGTAGTTGAAATAATCTGGTTTGTAGAACACAACTTCTGAACTATTTGAGTGGAAGGATGACCCGATCGACTATGCCATATATGAAAAGGAGCAAGAAATAGCGGCCAGACAAACAAACAACAGATGATGGCAAAACAGAATTCTGAATAGGATATAAATTATTAACTACAGCACCTCTAGCAAGCAAGACATGTGACATTATATCTCTAATTTCATAGCCAGTAGGAGTGAGTTTAAAGTAACAATGATTATCCCTTGTAAATTTTGCTATGGAGAGCAAATAATGTTTCATGTCAGGAACTAATAAAAACAAGTGTTTAACCTAAAACTAGTTTTAGGTGTCTGAATAATAGAAGCTCCAGTAGAAGTAATAGTAAGAGACTTACCATTTCCTACTTGCACCTTGTTCTTTCCTCTATAACCAGAAGTATTTTGAAGTAGAGTTTCATCCCCTGTCATGTGTGCTGTGGCACCAGAATCAGCAAGCCATTGAGGAGCTTCAGAAGTAGACGCACCAGAAAAACCAATATCTTCCCCCATTGAATGAAAAGCAGATTGTTGTTGTACCACATTAGCTGAGCCATAACCAGAATTAGAGCTTGATGCACCTTGAGGCGGATAATATCGAAAATGGCATCTACTAGCAAAGTGACCTTTCTTTCGACAAATCTGACACTCCACTTGTGAAAAATCTCTTCTCATATACCCTGTGCCAGAATTACTATCAGAAGAACCACTTGACCAAGAGTTTGTGGTATTCTTATTATTGCCATTCCCATAATTCTTGTTATTATTATTAAAACCATTCCCTGCATTCTTTCCCTTTCCTTTACCATTACCATTCCCATAATTACCATTCTTGGAATAAAGACCAGTGGGATTTTGAGCATCAAAGACTAAACTAGAATCTTGTTGTTGATCAAGAAGCCATTGCTCATGATTGAGTAATCTAGGTTTAATCTCAGCAAAAGTAAAAGGAATTTCACGATTTTGTGCAGATATAACAAAATTATCATATTCCCTTCTTAAGCCATTCAGAACATACATGACTAAATCTGATTCACAAACTTTCTCTCCAATGGCAGCTAGAGAATCAGCAATTGTTTTTAAATTTTGAAGATAGACAAGAATAGAGGAATTACCTTTCTTGCAACCATGTAATTGATTCCTCAACATTCCTTTCCTTGCCATAAATTGACTCTTGAAACTAAGTTCAAGATAAGACCAAATTTGATGTGCAGTCGACAAACCCAACACATCACCAGAGACCGAAGGAGTAAGAGTAGCCTTCAAACAGCTCATAACAAAAGAATCAACTTTCTTCCAATAAATCCACTTAGGGTTAGAAGTCAGATCTCCATTGATAAAAATTTGTTTTGGTGGCTCTACCTCTTCTCCAGTAACATACCCAAACAATGATGTAGAATACAAAATCGATTCAAACTGATCACGCCATAATAGAAAATTTGTTGAATCAAGTTTTGTTGAGACAAAATTCCCAATATTAGAGAAAGACAAGGAAAAATTACCATCAGAAGCAGCGAAAGTTGTTGCCATATTTCGTCTTCTTGTGTAAACAACTGTGTTCATGAAAGAATTTCTTCAAGTAATTGATGAATTGAAAACAAGAACTGAGATGTTGTTCTTGACCTAACTTCGATGTGTATGAAAAATTGAATCAAAAATTTGTATAAGAAATTGTATGAAAGATTCAATGAGTCTGCTATGAAAGATTATTGTGAAAGATTATTTTTGCAGAGGAAATTTATGATCTCTGGATCGAACCGAATGATACCATGAGAAAGATGTAAAAATGTATTGATAAGAGAGATGTTTATTACAGAGTTATGATTAGTCTTAAATAGACCATCATTAGAGTTGTAGGATTATTACAAGCACACATACACCTCACACACACACAAACAGTACAGAGTCAAGTCAACTATAGTTGACTTGACTTCACTATCTAATAATTATTTGAGTTACCACTATAATTATTTTTAAATTATTATTAATGACAAAATTTTATATATTTATTGTAATGTTATGGTAACCCATGGGAAACCCATCCCCTACGGGGATTCCCCATACCCGTCCCCGCCCTATTCTTATGGGGAACGGGTAGGGGATGGGTTTTGGTTTTTTGAACGGGGTAGGGGATGGGATTCAAGGTCCCCACCCCATACCCGCCCCATTGCCATCCCTAGCGTGTGATAATAAACTAAAATAAACAGTGCGGCTAGGGTGGATACCTTTTCTATACGGCCAGTATGACCGTATGAAGCTCCTCCCAAGGATATCGCCATGAAGCTTTTCTCCTCTTTTCCTTCCAAGTATTTTCAATAATAAAAAAAAATCTTTGTTTCTCTCATGTTTCTGGTCATGTTTGTCTTTGCTTGCATTGGTATATGTAATTTTTGTTTTCCTTGCCTGTTTTCCTGAAAAAGAGATATAATAGTAATGCAATAAATTGTTTTTATGTTACGTAATAGAAAAATAGCCAAAATACCCCAATTTGGGAGACATGGTTGCGGAAATGTCCCGGATTTTATAAAAAAAATTAAAATATCCCAATCCTTTAAATTTTCCAGTTAAGCAGTGAATTTGACACACACGTGAGAAAAAGACAATAATTACCCTTTAGGGTTAAAGGATTTAGGGTTCCACCTCCTCCTCGAGCTCCAAAAATCCAACTTTCAGATCTTCGCGATCATCTTCTTGTTTTTCTTTTTTTCTAAATTGTTACTCTTTGTATCTGAGTGTTAGTTAGAACTAAGAAATCTGAAGAGATTTCTATGATATGATTGAGTTGGTGAAATTTGATGAAGAAGAATGTTTGATTTTGTATGATATGATTGGGGAGGAGCTCCTCCAACTTCTCCTTGTCTTAGACAATATGTAGTCTGGTTCTGAGATGATTTGAAGCTCTAAGAACTGGAAACATGATGATGATGGTGATGATGATGATGATTGTGAAGCCGTAGAGCTGGAATTGAATTAACTCATGATGAAATCCTTCAACTCCTTAAACCCTAAATAAATAATTTTGTTGAATTTGGTGGTTATAATTGGGGATATTTAATGTTTGGTACCCGGTAAATGTCCAACACATTGCTTTGGTACCCAATATTTTAAATATTAAGGGTTGGTACCTGGACCAACAGCAACCTAGTAAGTCAAACCATTGACTTAACAAAGTAATAATTATTTTTAATAATAATATTATCATTTTTAAAAACCCAAGTAGACCCTCTAATCCTACGGTCTTAAAGAGATCTGGATATGGATATACTTTTTTCTCAAAAGTTTAGTCTTCAGCTCTCCGCCTCTATCTTCCTCAAAATATCTAGTTCTGCTAATCTTCTATAACTTGAAAAATTAGTACTTCTTATATAAAAATAATCAATGAAATCACATCTTCATCATTATTCTGTTTCGTTCTCTTTTTTATTCTTTTTTGAAACCCTAATAAAATCCCAAATTTCAATTGGAATTTGGTTGTGGTAGGTTATGATCAAGTTATGTGTTATAGTTGATTTAATATTTCAATTGGAGTAGTTTCCAAAAGTGGGTATGGTTTCAATTTGAGAATGGGAAGAACCTAAATCTGAGATTGAAGTTACAGGGGGGTATTATCATTTAATTTAATGATGATTCATGGGGATATAGTATAAAGCATTATCAGGTAGGGCTGAACAGAAACCGCACCGAAACCGCAAACCGCACCGAAACCGCAACAACCGCACCGAAATCGCACCGAATCGATCATCCAACGGTCGGTCACGGTTTTCATTTTAATAACCGTTAGATATACGGTTCGGTCAACGGTTTCACCCATAACCGCACCCATAACCGCACCGATTAACCGATTAATAAGGGCCCTTGATTTATCTCTATTCTAATCAATCCTAACCGTCTATATTCAATCTACAATATATATATATAAAAACCCTAAGCTTTAAGCAGTTAATCTTCTTCTTTTCTCCTTCTCTATTCCACTCCCCACACAGCAACGCATCCACCCCCTTCCATCACCAATTCACCATGAATACCACCACCACCACCACCTCATTCTTCTTCATATCCTTCTCAAAATTAAAATGATTAATAAGATTCAGAATAACTAGTAAATTGTTGAACGTGTTGGCGGTGGTGCCCTGTTTATCTCGCCGCCATACTTGTATATCTCGCTGCTGAGGTAACGTTCTACTTTCTTTGACCTTGATTTTGAAATGGTTTATGAAATGGGTTTTTGGTTTTCTATAGTTTTCTTTACTTGAACAATATTTTTTTTTTCGTTGCTTTAAGTGAGGTGTTTGATAAAATGTTTGACAGAAAAAATATTTTTGTTAATTTTTCTGTTCAGATCTTGGAAGTGGCTGGAAATTCAGCAAGACATAACAATAAGAATAGGATTGTACCAAGGCATATCTAACTTGCAATGAGAATATGAAGAATTGGATACATAATTGGGGTGTCGAATGATACGGAGGAGTTGTAAATTATCAACAATTCTTTCGATTCATGTACTAATTAAGTTGGACGTTAGCTTGAACTGTTGATCGTGGATAATGGTTAAACTTGTATTGATTGTAATGTTAGAAACTGAATGGATTTGCTGTACTTTACTTTACTGTTTTTTTTTTTCTAATTTACAATCTATCGGTTAAAGCCATGAAAAAACCGAAAAACTGGAACCGACTAACACCGATTTGAAACCGAACCGATCTTACTACAGTTCGGTTACGGTTTTGAAATTAGAAACCGCACTATATACAGTTAGGTGAACGGTTTTACCAATAACCGCACCGAACCGCACCGTGTGCAGGCCTATTATCAGGTGGTTGATTGAGGATGATTTAGAGCTTGAGAAGAGTATGGAACAGTGGGTTCTATGTATTTATCGATTTGAATTCAAGTTTGTGGTGATTTGGATGACGATCTCTTAGCCTGAATTTCAATTGAAGAAATGGAGTTTTGATGCTTGGGAAAGAAAAGGGATATGGTGTTGTTGGTATTGCCAGTGAAGAATTGATGGGATTAGATGAAATAAAAGTTACTTCCAACGGCGAGAACATGGAATTAAGACCAAGTTCAAAGCTGCTGCTGTGGATTATGATAAGAAGATTGTTGGTGATATGTTTAAGGCGATTGATTGCGGCTAGGTGATGAACAATATGATGTTCATGTTGTTGTTGAGTTAGTGGGATAGTGTTTGAGATTTGAAGAAGTACAGTTTCCATGGACGGTATGAGAAGAGCGAGCTGCAAATCATGATTCAGTGTTAGTTTTCGGTGCAACGGTGGCGGTCACGGTGGATGAACAGATGTACGGTGGCGTGATGGTGGCTTGAACCACAGAACCACATTGAACAAGTAATTTTTTTTTCCTTCAGGGTAAAATCGTAAAACACAATAATAATTTAATAAAATTTGAAAAATAAAATAAATTCTGGTCATATGTTGACTTTAACGGTCAACGGCAGCTCTAGGTACCAAATCTTAATATTTGAAATGTTGGGTACCAAAGCAATGTGTTGGACATTTACCAGGTACCAAACATTAAATATCCCTTATAATTACCATCCGATATATATATATATTCTCTCAAATTCTAACACTTTCGCAAGGGTGAGAAATTAGAAAACTTTCCTAGGAGGTAGCAAGTTTGGATATTCGAACCAAATTTGTGAAGATGAGCCAAATTTTGTAGAAAGCCTGAAAATTTTGTGAAGGGGAGCCAATTGATAACGTCTCAGAGAGCTTGGGACTTAACCAAGTTAGCTACTGTTTTAACCAGATACTCTTAACATCGTCACGAGTATTAAAATACCTTCTACAAGTAGGGAAGATGAACCTCTATGGACCCTAAACGACTCAGGTACATTTTCTGTACAACTCTATAAATTAATTATGCAGGCCCTGACAATATGGACAGGAGAAAAATATGGAATATGAACGTACTCGGCCCCTACTGTTAAAATATTTGTTTGGAAGGCAGCTCATTCCATACTTCCTAATCGTATGAGAGTGGCAGCCATATTGCCAAACATAAATACATCATGTAAATTATGTAATAATGGAGATGAAAGTCTTACACATCTTTTCCTGCAATGTAACTTTGTTTATCAATTTTGGATGCATCTTGACATGCGTTATGTTGTTAATGGTACAAACAATTTTTACGACTGGCTAGATGACATGTATAACAATCGGGATAGAAATGGAAATGTTATGGAATGGTCTGCTTTCTGTAGCATTGTCACTTGGAGTGTGGAAAGATAGATGCAATCTTGTGTTTTACGAAAAAAAAATCAAAATAGTGCTAAAAAAGCAAAAACGGTTGTCAAATTAATGATAACAACAGATGATCTTGATGACGATAAGAAATTCATGTCAGTAACTATAAACATTGCAATTTTTCAATGATAATGGTGAGCCCTACTACTACTTCTAGTGTGCGTCTGACTCTTCATAACTTTTCGGGTACCTCAAAACAAGCCTGGGAAGTGCACGCTGATTGCAGAACTAGAGAAGGCTTGAACTAAAGGGATCATCAGCTGCTTTTCAATGGGCAACACAATGGAACATTCACAACATCATTTCCAAAGTGATTCCTAGCCTATACTCAAGTTGTTGGCGGGAATGTGTGCGAGAATATAGATTCAGAATTAGTGAAGATTTTGGTTGTAATGCTGCATAAAATTTAAAGTGCAAGGTTCCATTCAAATAGATTTGATATTGTTCAAGCAACCCATATTTTTACTTATTGTAATAAATTTGGTATCACCAAATATTGGACAGGGGAAAATCTTAGAACCCTTTTAAATAATTTATAATTCCAATCATGGAATGCAAATGTAAACTCCCTTCCTCACAATAATGAGGCAGGAGGTCATCTCATTGTTGGTTGAAACGAAAGCTTACCAACACATATTTCGAGAAATATGTAAGCGAGTTAAACTTAGCTCGAAATCTCAAATGTGCATAATCAAATACTATATAGTAATACGACTTTTGTCTCAATATAGGAGATAGATTAGAAATAGACTTTTCAAGTGATAGATGAGTTTTAGTCTTCACATACATTTTGTTGATGAAGTTCCACAAGATCTCCTTAGTAGTTCTTCGTCTTCGATTGATGAACGCCGTGACATCTAATGCTCAACTACACAATCTATCCTAGTTTGAGACATCACTATAAGTAGATTAGAAATCAAGACTTATAGTTTTGATCACTATCATTGAAAAACAACCTTGACATAGCAACGCTTGTGAGTTCGACCGAGCAGTGCTCTAACACTAAATTCCTTCAATTATAAAGAGTCGCATTTCGAAATGAATTCTTCTATAAAATGAGCTTTAAAAGCCAACAAATGATCTTTTGCAATAACAAATTGAGATATATAATTATTTTGAAAAACAGATCTTACTGTGAGAGAACCGCTTCTGCAGAAGAGAACTCATTTGCTTTCTCTTCCAAATCTTCTTACACATAAAAAGGAAGTAAATGCTTACACGCGCTACGGTTTTCCTCCAAATATTTCTACACGTAAATAGGAAGCCAACGGAAAAATAACGAGGTCATTTGGAGTTCGGATAAAGAAGTTATGAAAAAAATAGATGAGGAAAGAAGACATTTTGAGGAACAGGAGAAAATCATCGCAATTGGTCGACCTTGACGATTATTCAGAAAGAATTTACAGATTTTTTTTTCTCTAAAAACTTGCTTGTTGAACAATCATGGTCGTGGGAATGATCCGAGATGACTCAAACATTCGATCGAGTTGCACATTGAGTGATCTACTACTTGATGTTTGATACCAACCTAGAATCTAGAAAGACTCCATTTTCCTAGCAAAAACAGTTCATTTTACTAGAGATCGTAACTTGGTGTGTTATACAAATTCAGAAGCTATAGAGACTCATCTTTCATTTTGCAAATAGTATCTTTAATGTTGTGGAATCTCCTGTGAAAGTCGTATTTCTACTTGTGTTCACTGCAAAAATCCTAGAAATTTCGCTAGATATAGTAATTTAGTGCTTCACACCAATTCAGAAGCAAGAAAGACTTCACTTTCATAGAAAAGTAACCGCTAAAATGTTATGAGTGAAAACAATATCTTTAATGTTATGAAATCTCATACAAAAGTTGTATTTATAGGTATGTTCACTGCAAAAAATTTAGACACTTCACTAGATATCTAAAAGTGGTGTTTTGTACCAATTCAAAAGCAAGAAAGACTCATATTTTATAGAAAATGAACTGGAAGAAAAAAAACGTTTAAGTGCAAATAATACGTTTAAAGTTGCGAAATCTCCGGCGAAAGTTGTATTTAGACGTATATTCATTTCAAAAATCCTACACACTTCACCAGATATTGTAATTTGGTGTTCCATACCAATTTGGAAGCAAGAAAGACCCCTCTTTCATTGAAAAGTAACTAAAAAATGTGTACGTGCAAATAATACGAATAAAGTTACAAAATTGATAAGTACATCATTTTTGTAGATTTAATGTCAATTACATATGCTTTAAGTGTTATATTTCTTCGAAATATACCTTGCACTAGTCTTGTTTTATTCTTTTTGTGTTATTTAGGTCGAATCATCGAAAAAATGAGTTAAAGTGTGCTAGAATGAGCAAGGGACTAGGCTAGCACAATATTAGAAGGATCAAATGCCAAGTGAACCATATTCAAATGTGTAAGTTTTGCCATCTATCTTGTTGAGAATTAAAATAGGAATGCAACGAGAAAAGAACAAGGTCATTCCGAGTTCGGATGAAGAAGTTATGAACAAAATAGATAGGGGAAAAAAGACATTCTGAGGAACAAGAGAAATTCATCACAATTATTGGTCAACCTTAACGACTGTTTGGAAAGAACTTACCAAAAATTTAGTCTAAAAACTTGTTTGTAGAGTATTCATGGGAATGATCCGAGACGACTAAAGTATTCGACCGGGTTTCACCTTGAGTGATTTACTACTTAATGTTTGATACCAATCCAGAAGCCAGAATGACTCTATTTTCCTAGAAAAACAGTTTATTTCACTAGAGATCGTAATTTGGTGTTTCATACAAATTCAAAAGCTAGAGACTCCTCTTTCATAGAAAAGTAACTGAAAAAATGTCTAAGTGCAAATAATATCGTTAATGTTGTGAAATCTCCGGTGAAAGTTGTATTTATACGTATGGTCACTACAAAATCTTAGACACTTCACTAGATATTGTAATTTGGTGTTCCCTTGACCATAATGATTTCATTGTGAAGATCTTTCCATTTGTTTTCCATCTCTACTATCTTGCTTTCTGCATAATTCACTTTCTTTTTCACATCTGTCGCCCGTTGCTCCAGTTCTTGTACGCCGATCTCTATTGCAGATAAGGACCTTGTTCTTATATAACTACTCGAACAACTAATCCTATCAAGTTCATATTGCATAATAACTAGATTCTTCTCCAAATTAGCGATGGTCCGGCTACGATGTGGTCGGGACACATACTCCACGTATGTGGCCCCTCTTTTCCTGCAAACACGTCATGTCTATACACTACACCAAATTTTGGGATTAGTAACAGAACCAAGCCGTTACTAAAACGGGTTGTAACGGCTCTTGCCTGTTGCAAAAGTGGGTGTTACATTTTTTTTGTAACGGCTTTGTGGCGTTACAATTTTTTGTCAGACGGCTCGTAATGTACTGTGAGCTCCGTTAATTTGCCACGTGGTAACAGCTCCGGGCCGTTACGAATTTTTTTTGTAACAACGTTGTCGTAACGTTGACGAGCCGTTACTACTTGGCAGGATGTAACAGCTTAGAGCCGTTACGTGGCAGATTGTAACAGCTTAGAGCCGTTACGAACTTTTTGTAACTAAGAAAAATTATCGCCCGATCAACCTTGACCTGGTCAAGGCTGACCGGCAGTTCATTTACTACCGGAAATAAGTCGGAATTCAAACACTACAAAAAAAGGTCCCATTAGTGAGGGTCCATAAACCGTCACAAATAGAAAAAAACCCTCACAAATAGTACAAAAACCGTCACAAATGTTTATTTGTGACGGGCGTCCAGCCGTCATGACTAGTAGCGTCACAAATGTTATTTGTGACGGTTTTTCTCTTTTTGTGACGGTTGGTCATCCCTCACTAATAAATTCTCTATTTGTGACGGTTATTTGGCCCTCACAAATTATACGCCCACCGCCGGCTAAAAATTTTCCGGCAGTGGCACCCAAGTCCGGTTTCGCATTTGTGACGGTTGCCAAACCCTCAAAAATATTTTCCGGCCGTCGATTTTAATATTTTCCGGCCATCGCCCGTTAACGTTAACCGGTCACCGGAGTTGGATTTTAGAGACGGAATTCTCGGAACATAAATCTTAGATAGAAACTTGCATTCATAATATAACAAAGTTTTACAAAGTTCTCCATTGAACTTATATTCATATACAATAAATTTTTACAGAGCTTTGAAACTTGCATATATATGCAAGTATATTTTACAGTTTTAAAAACATCAGAATTTAGTACGCCTGTGTAATGTTTGGGAAACACTGCGAACACAGCTGATGGCATGAAAACAAAAAAAGACATCCCTTTCCTTTACATTCAAAAAATCACCCACCCATATGGCATGAAAACAAAAAAAGAATCATCCCATTCCCTTATATTCAAAAAAACGAGCACCTATATCAGCCACCCATCCACACCAACATCTTCCATTCATGGACTGTTCCTGATCTCCGCATCATCCCGTAACATACACACCATTTCAAGCATTATCATCGCAAAAATTTCATGCCAGGTTCAAGGTTTTAAGGAGGAAATAACTTAATGAAGCAACTCAGTTACCTCAATAGTGCCTCCAGCTCTACAATCCTATCCAAGGCTGCCTGATAAGCTGTGTTGCTAGTTCCAGGCTCATCATGTGCAACAAAAAGTGACTCTAATTCAGCTATTCGTTGCGTTCTTTGCTTGAAGTTGTGCAAGAGTATCCTCCAGCTTGTTGCCTAAGGTTCAAAGTTTCGCACTTGGTTGGTGGTTGGCTTGGTTAATGACCCTTCACCCCAATATTTATGTGGTTTTATACCACCGCCTAGACAAATAACACGACCCCTTTATCTCGTCCCCTCGCACTTCGCAAATGCATCATGCCGTCCTTGTAGCACAATCGTAGAACCTGGTTCGCTAGCTTTGATCTCTACTTCCTCCATTGCCTTCTACAGAAACACCGATTTGATGGTCAAATGCTTGAGTAATCATATGTAACCAAATTCAAAATTCATTAAGTAATAAAAATATAAAACGTACAAGTTCTGCAGACACTTTTCGAATGCATAGTTTAAGAACAAACACAAACCTTCATGAAACTCCTTACTTGATCGTTGATAGTGAACCCAACTCTTATCCATTTTTCAGTCGCAATATCCTTGAACTAAAGTAATCAGTAAAACCTTTAAGATAGGATGGACAAAAAGTACCTGGCATCATAGAAAGGTTTGTGAGAAACTTAGTTACAAATATACAATAGATATTAAGCACAAAAGAACAAAAACAGTAAACTACAAATATCACCTTACAAGACATAAACTATTTGATCGTATACAAAAGCATCTATGGACGAAGTTAGGACATAGAAAAGAACTTCGCACTTAAGGGTACATAAATCTTAGCGTAGATAAGAAAGATAAGAAATGAACATAGTAGCTGGTATAGTAGATTGAATGAAAATTCCAACAAAACTAAAATGTCGAGCATAGATTGATGGACATGTATAAGGAGAAGTTGTAATGTGAAGAACAATAATCAAAGAAAAGACGCCACACATGATCGCATATTTTGGTGTTTACCGAGCGTATCCTCGTACATGAAACCAACTAATCATTGCATACTTGTAATCAAGAAAGAAAATAATGTAAAATACATTTTCTTAACCCCACTTCGAAACTCGTATTAAAACCGCCAGCCAAATAAAAATAGAATATATTGTCCTCAGAAAAGATTGTATTTTCCTAAGGCAAATTAATCATTTTCTCAACCTATAACAAAAAAGCTAATTTTGTAGTTGTGTAGCTCCTGACTCTAGTTACTGCCATTATCTAGTTTGATAAGGAAAACAGTCGCACATGAAAATCAACCATTGGATGCCAAACAAAATGAGAGAAGGGACGAAGGAAGAAGGGATAAGGCTAGACACCAAGTATTTGATAGCAAAATCAGAAAGCATGAAGTATGCAAATCCAAACAGTGGAATTCAAAAAAATCAAGTTGACAGACATCATTAGCCAGATTGCATCAAACAAACTACTAAAACAACTTATTGGGAACTTCTACAGAGAAGTGGTTCAGAAGACCAGAACCAATGATCAAGTTAAATATGTTAAGCTGCACTCTCAAAATACTAATTGAGACAAACTAAAGAAGACCATACCTTAACCTCAAATTCAAAAGAAATTCAGTTTAATATCAACATATATGGAGACGATGAGCTTCATTGTCTCTTATCAATAGTGGTTAATCTACAGTCAAGCAACAAATATTTATGCCTTGAGACCTTTCTAAAGCAAATGCACTTTGTGATATAATGCGTTATACAAGTTTGCACACATTTTGCTGAAACTATGAAGTATCCAAGGGACAAGGAAAATATGCTATAAACCACAAATGATCCACAATATGCACTTTGTGACCTTACAGAAGATATAAACCACAAATGAACCCAAACCCAACTTTAACAAAAGAAATTACAAGAAACTACAAAAAAAAAGACATCAAATTCAATCAACACAAAGGACCACAAACTTCAATCAAAAGGAAATCAAAGAAACAGAAATCTGAAAACTAAAAAAATTAAATTAAATTAAATTTCTTTTCAATCAAAATCTTCACCTTAAAACACTCCCGTAGGTAAAGCTTCTTCCTTCGCATCCTCGCATAAAAAGAAAAAAATAAATTAAAAGTAACAAAGAAAAAAAAAACCTAGAAATTAAAAAAATTAAATCTTCTTTTAAGATTCAAATTTTCACCTTAATTGGTTCCTCAAAATTCCTCTTTTAGTTCCCGCAAAAAGAGAAACAAATAATTAGAATTATTAATTCGCAAAATAAAATCAAACCCATTAATGGATTCTCACCTTAATGCTTACTCGAGCTTCATCCTTTCCTTCCCGCAAAACAAAATCAATTAAAATCAAAATTAACATTTAGCAAATTAGAAAGATCTCGTAATGGAAGAAAGATCTTTTAATGGAAGAACATATCGAGAATGATAACGGCAAAATTATGGAGGAGATAAGATAAGAGACGAGAGAAGGTAT
Source organism: Papaver armeniacum (assembly GCA_023531295.1). Taxonomy (NCBI): domain Eukaryota; kingdom Viridiplantae; phylum Streptophyta; class Magnoliopsida; order Ranunculales; family Papaveraceae; genus Papaver; species Papaver armeniacum. The sequence continues at coordinate 30,231 of JAJJWW010007800.1, read as the reverse complement.
CTCACCTTAACAGATTACTCGAGCTTCATCCTTTCCTTCATGCAAACAAAATCAATTAAAATCAAAACTAACATTTAACAAATTACTTTTGTTTAGAGAACAATCTGTTAATGGAAGAACATATCGAGAACATAGGGACGACATGATAACGGAAAATAAGAGACGAGAGAAGGTAACATGGAAGAGCAGAGGCGAGAGCAAACCCGAAAGTTCCTCGGCGGCGGAGAAAAATGGAAACCGGTAAGAGATGAAACTGACCAGATATTTTTAGAAGATATATAAGATAAGGCAAAAAAATAGTAGAATAAAAAAAAAAAATTTTTTTTTTTATTTTAATTAGAATTTGGTGAAATTAGTGCGGGAGAGAGGGCGGGAATGCAAAAAAATTGGAGCCAATTTCTCAAACTATTTTTTACGGTCGGGCAACCGTGGCTATTATTCTGCCTGAATTATTTTTTACACTGTCGGAAACACGAAACTGACAAAAGAAAACTGGTCCTTTGACTAAACCTACTATTTCCCACGGTTGGTCAAAAACCCTCACAAATAGTCACTATTTGTGACGCCCTTATAAAAAAGCCCTCACTAATAGGACTTGTTTTTGTAGTGAAAGTAACCTGCATAAAACTATCATCCAATCCATCTAGCCACATTCAACAATAACTTTTTCTATTCTTTCTAAGTATATTCAATCAATTTATATCCAGGAGAATTCCCAAGTTCTAAGGGAATACAAATCTTGTTAAGTAAATTTATTTGAAAGACTAAATGAGTTCTTTTGTTCTAAGGGAATACAAGTTCTCTCGTAACAAAGATTATAAACATGTGGTCTCGCACCTTGATTGAATGACAATAATTCTTTTGCGGTGTGATACCCGGTCCTCTCAGGCTCTCACCATTCATACTTGTTGCACCATTAAACAACTGCACCAGACTCTGATCCGTGAAAACACTTCAACACCTAATTACTTCCTGCAAAGAACGATAACTTACATTAGCAAGTCTTCAAAGAAGTGGAAATGTGCATGATAGAAGAAAACAAACCATGGAATACAAGTTACTGATGGTGATTGAAGACATGATAACAACACAAGGCTCGGGTGGCACTTCAACTCCTAAGTGTCTCTGCTTTAATCTCTAAGGAAGCTATTTCACTTAAGCTCCACTTGAAAGGATTTTTTCTCGGAGGTTCGAGATATCGAAAGTCAAAAACTTACTCGGACCAGAAGATGAAGGATCTGCACTAGAGGTGGAAGACTCTCGAAAGCTAAGTGTTTGAAGATATCATCGTTCTCATCTCGTGAAGCTTCTATTACCATGCGCTCCATTTCCTTCTCAGTCAGCTCGAGATCTGAATAAAATCGACCCTCGGAAAGAAGAGCCTGTTTTCAGACAGAATACAACTTAGAAACAACTTGATCATCTAATGGATATAGTTAGGAGAAAAAAAAAGTAATAAACAACGATGAATACGACTCAGGAAGATCGTCTAATAATCTAATTAAGAGCAGAATGAGAAATCAATATGCTACATTATCTATCTGTTGGTCCTGTTGAGCTTTGAGAAAAATGAGAAAAAGTTCCTACTAACCCTCTGAAGACTGCTGAACCCAAGGCCAGCACCAATGGCCAGTCTGCGAGGATCAACAAGTGAATTGTAGTGGTTCCCATGGTGATAACTTAGCCGAATAGGTGGTGTGTCTGTATTATAACTTCCGTGGAAAGTGTTGATAGGTTCTGTATTAACAATTTATAGGTAAGAAACAATTATAGAATATATATTATGTTATGTGTAGGACCATACATCATTAACATTAGATAGATCGGTACCCGTGTTGTAAGAATAAATATGGATAGGGCGATTGTACATTTCACATAAAGCCTGGATCTCAACATTGTTTCCATAGACCTGCCAGTAGACACAAAACAAAAGAACGGATTAAGAAATCCATTAATGAATCGCAAAGAAGCTTCCATAGATGGAGAAAAGTAGGAAAAGTAGTCACCGACACAGATTCAGGATTACAAACAATATCAAAACAGACAACTGGAAGTTTTAGCATTTCCACAGACTAAAGAAGATAGTGTGACACATACCTTGTCTCGCCTCTTCCTTTTGCAATAAGATGTAAAACCTTCAGTTATAAACTGCGAAAAGTGATCCCTTTCTCTTTCCTGTAGAGGTTAAAGAAAAATGAAAGTGTTAAAACCACAATTGGTTAAAAAGATTTACACAATATGATTACTAACTCAAGTATATCCATCTTTGCTATCTTTTCACAAACCACAACACATCATGTTTCAAAATTTGTAATCGCTCCAGCTTGAAATACAAAATGCTTTTGGTTTTACTTGGTGTTCATACTAGCATACACTAGAAAAATAAAGTATCAACTGTTAGAATAACATGAATTTCCTTACCTCGAGATCGCTTGCCCCGTCTCCAATCATGACCATTTTCTTGTATTTATGTGACTGCAAATGCAATCGAATTAGGAGATCAAATATATAACTGTGGAAAAATTTAACAACCAGAGACATACAATCGAACAATGTAGGGGCTTTTTACCTTTCTTAAGTTTTCGACGGCTGTGGCTTTTCCACCACTTCTCGAAGTAGGTTCATTCTTGTCAAACCCCACAAACTCGCCAGAACTTCCGAACAACAGCTGATTAGCAAAACATCTTCTACAGGGATTCCAAGGACTAATGCCACCGGCTTCAATGTTAGTCAGAATAAAGTGTTAGTTGGGAAATAAATGTGAAAGGGAATATTCATGTATTGTGTTTATGAGGGAAAATTAAGAAACAAAGTGACAAGACAAGAGGTTTATGAGACTCAAGTGTTATACATGGATCATTTGACGAAAGCCTCCTGAGATCAGATAGACATCAGTGTTCTTAGCTTTTAGAGTTTTGATAAGCTCATCAATTCCAGGAGATATCCTACAAAACAAAATGCATAATAAGAACAAGGGATAGTCAAACATGCTTGAAGATACCTGGACACATGCTTGTGTACGTGAATACTATCTAAATACCATCTTGGTATCAAAATTTATGTGTTATAATCGAGACCTTAACACCGCCTATTTGAAAGTAAAACATCTCACTTTTATATCATATCACCAGCTCTTGAAGCCTTAATGAAGCTATGAGTGCTTCCTATGTTAGTAGCATACTTTAAGTGCAAAAATTGAAGTATAAAATTCAAGAACATTGATAACTCGCCCGTGAAGATATTGAACTCAAAGCCAAACAAATTGCTTATCCTGGCATATATGTTGCTTTCACATATGACAAGTTGCTTCAACACTCTAAATGGTTTTGCACGATTATAAATGATATTTACCAAATCAAGAAGCATGTTAGAGTATTTTTACCGAGTAGATGTACCAAAATATCTTAATGATTAATCTTTGCAAAGCTCCACCAACCTTATCCTCGCTTTTAAAATGTGCATACCATGGATCAGCCTAGCACCATAGTTGGTTTTGGAGAAATTTGTTTTGATTGGTTAAATGTTTATCCGATTCATCTCTAATTAAGGGGCACACAAGCTAAAGCGACATTATACGTCAAGAAGTCGACACAAAAGCTACCAAACTCAAAGATCGACCATAGAGCGGTGAAGGAACAAATGATAGCACGCAACAACCTCAAATTAGTTCAAACTTCCCTAATGTAGAGTGTCGCTACATATTTTGTTCATTGAAAATCTATATGTAGTGCTATCTCTTCCTTCAATAGATATAATTCGGCGATGAGGGACTGTTCATGATCTCCCAATTCTCATTTGCCAAGTTTAGCACTTCAACATCCCCAAAATCGTAGGTAATGTCCCAATCAATTTTTAGGTTGTGTGGTGGCTTCTCACCGCCAGACTCTGCAGCTACCATTAAAGGGATCAAATGCAAGCTAACCATTATTTTCACCATTCAAAATCAGTCTCAAAAATGTAAAGGGATTTAATAGTGAAAAAAAATAGAGGTTAATCAGATCACTTCAATACAACACAAACCCATGCAAGCAGTAACCATAAATTAGATATCCAGATTTGGGAAAATCCCAAAATTCAAATATAGAACCCTAGTTCTAAAATAGATATCCTAATTTATCAATTTACACACCCCCAAAATTTAAAATCCAGAGATATGTACAAATACAGACATCTGATGCTCAATTAGCACTAATCATCCAATTCGATTGATAAATAAATTGGTATGAACCCTATCTATACTATGTTTACTACACCTTCAATATAAAATGAAATTTATAGAAAAATACCTGACCAAAACAACACATCTTGCCTCAATCAATTTCTTCATGCTGAAAAACGGAAAAGAGAATTTCTCCAACCTATTTATAAAAAAAAAAAAACTGAAACAAAAAAATTAAACAAAAATAATCTATGAAAACCCTAAATCCATAGTCATAAATAGACTTAATCATCATGAATCAAATCAATCAATCATTGGCCATCAATCAAAAAAACCAACACAAAACAGTTAAAACTCCGAAAAAAACAAAAAGAAAACTGATTATTACCTCCCAGTCGGAAGATTTTGATCTTCGGGTAGAGGGAGAGATGTAAAAAGAGAGAAATCCAGAGACTTGAGTAGAAACACAGAGATCTACAAGAAGAAATCGAGAGATTTTGTAGTGTTTGGGAGGAGGAAAGTGAATCTGTGTATAAAAACTAGAGTTTTATGAGAAATCGAGAGATTGTGTAGTTCTCTGTCAATTTGAGTTTGGGTAGAGATATTGAGAGAGATCAACTGAGAGGAAGAGCTGAGAAGAAGAGGCGGAAAGATAGAGATAGGAAGTGAGATTTGGATAGGGAATAAAAACTAGGGTTTTATTGTTGTGTTGCATCTCGAGAAAAATATGAAGGGTATAGATATAAGTTTAGGTATAAACGGTTTAGATGGATGGGTAGAAAGTGTGGGCCCAGATAAAACTCGTGTGTTACGACCCAAGTGTGACCAAGCATGTGACTCGCACGCGTATAAAAAATTTCGTAACGCTGATCTCTCATTCCCTTTAATTTTTAAAAAATTAGTAACTCCACTCACTTATTCTACGAATATTTTGTAACGGCCATTTGTAACGGGAAATTTGTAACGGCCCATAAGCCGTTACGAATTGCTGTTACTAATCCGGGAATTTGGTGTAGTGATAACAAATAAAGTTTGGAATTTTTTTCTACTAACGACATATTTCAATCCAATAAAATACCCCTTACTGCATGAATTGACTCTTTGATAGATTAATATCCTTCAATCGTACATTTCTTTATGAACAAAATAATGGAATTTTAACATAGGGTGATAAGAAGACTTACTAAAACTACATTATCAATGAGAATAACTTGAGGAACATTATTAGATACATATGAGGATTTTACTATTCTAGTCATTTATTGTTGTAAGTATGTAACGAAACTACTGTAACATCAAGGATCTAGTGAGAAGATAACATAAGAATTTTCTATTAGACAGAAGAAATTTCTAGTGAGGATCAAGGACAATTTCTTATGGTAGACATAAGAGTTTCCATTAAAACAAAAAAAACAAGAAGATGAAAAACATTATGAGGGCGATTACCAAACCCTCGGTTCATTTTTGTTTTCCCCAAATTTCTAAATCTTTCTGTTTACCTAACTAAAAGTAAAATATTGTGAGATAAAAAAATAATTTATATAATGAGTAAAAATTGGAAAGTAGCTAGTTAGTATTCAATTTGACAAAACGGTTTGAAATTTTTTATTTGTTAAAGCCAGGACGTGTCAACAGGAAAATAATATTTTCTATTCCATAATAAAATTGAAACCACTTGTTAATTCTAATAATAATTATCATCACAAGTGATATATTGAAATTGAAAAAAACAAATACAAAATCGATTACCAGCATCTTCATTATCTTCAGGGGAAGTAGGATCATCTAATTCTTCAAATAATTTATTCAACGTCTCCCGCTTTGTCTTCGAAATCACCTCCTACACCAAAGAAGAAAAAAAAACGTAAAATTGAAATCAGAAAATCAAAATCCAAAAAAAAAAAAAAAGTTCACTCGCTTTAGCTTTCATAAGTATAATAGAGTCTATATTAATAAGATATCTTCTCTTAGCACCACCATTTTCAATGTCATCTTCAGATCTTGTCTTCCATTTCGAAGAACGACTATTTGACAAACCGCAGACTGAAGTCAGTGAAAATAAACCATATAAGAAAGACTCATACTCATATTAAAGAATCAAACCATATAAAGAATAGGATTACCAAATAGGCTTAATCAATTACCTCATTCTCTCTTCCCTACACTTGATCTACCGGAAAAAAAAATTGAACGAAATGAGGGTAAAAGCAGGTTATGATGGCTCAATCAGTTAAAGCATAACTTAGTGGTAGTGATACCAGCCAGGCTTATGAACCCACCCGTGCCAGCACAGCCCGGACCTGCTTTAATTGCTCCAGTGATGATCTTGCATACATTGCTTTCGTTAGAGGAAGCAGGTTATGTTAGCTCAACCCAACAGCAGATTGTAACCCGAATTGCAGCTTTATACGTCGGAGATCATAACCATCAGGTGGGGTATGACCTGAATAATATGGTTACGATTAATAAGCTTATACACAATGCAGCAACTCATACGTATGTAGCCCTACATACAACTTTGCTACATAACAATTTTATACGGTGTTCAGGAGCAGGTGGATTGAGGCTACTTGGACTAAGATAAGAACTACCTTTAATGATTGATTATAAGGTGATGATCACACACGCCTTGGATCAAGGTAATAATCCGCAAGGCTTATTTGTTCAGGAGATTACGGATCATATCCGGTTGTTATATGGACGCGTACCACATACCCATGACCTCCAAGTGCAACCATGACTGAGCATAATGGTTAGAGGAAGTAATAGAAGTGTCGTGCAAGCACCCTCGGGGAGGTATAGTAATTTGGAGTCATCTAAGACATTTCTGGATTTTGAAGAGGCAGGAAGATGACGAACTGGATGGTAAAAATTTTGATTTTGAAATCAGTCGGCTGCCCTATGATTGTGTTTATCTGTTTAATTTATTCATGAATGTGTTGTAGTTTTATCAATTTTGTAGTACTTTGTACTGCTCAAAATATTCAGCTATAGCCTTTGAGTCTTGAAATTTAGTAAAATTGTTTCGTTGCTTAATTACTTTCTCACCACATTTTTCTTCCTTGAATGCTAGTTTGAAAAACTGTACTGAAAACCTTGTGCATATCACTAATTTCGGTTAGTATCTCTGTTAGCACATTGCACTTTTTCTTGATCTGGCACTTGTATGTTTCCGGCATTTACATCCTCATGGCAATTTTCATGATCTCTATCTTCACTTGTTTTCCTGAAGACCATTAACATTAGGTTCAGTTATGTCTGATGGGGTTTGGACCTAGTTTGGGTGGAATAAGTAATTCTCTCTTTGTGATTTTTTCTTTCGGAGTATTTTATTTTCTTGTCAGTTCACTTTGACTGAGAGTAGAATTACTAACAAGCTCATGCATTAAGTATGGTTAACCTGAGCCTAAGTCTACAGTGAAAGAATATATGAAAGAAAAGGAAGGTGCATAGGAAGCTTACCAAAAAGGTCAAGTCCTTTAACAATTGTGACACACTTGTGCTTATTACATACAACATTTTGAATAATAACTTCCTTTTATTCCTGCAAAACATGCATTAAGTATGATTAACTGATAATATTTATATGATTAATTAACCTGTGTTTCAAAATAAATTATTAACAATTTATATAACTACAACAATTAAAAACAAGAATCAATTAAAAGAAAACTTACGTGCTCCATGAGATTATATTCATATGTTCAAATTTCTCTCTCAGAACGTCTACCCTTACCATGATCTCTAAAATAATTAACAAGTTTAATGAACTATGCATCACTGGAAACTTCAATTCCTATATCGTTTTTCTTTACTACCTTCTTAATTAAAACTAAAAAAAAAATTTATCAAAATTAACCTTTATATATATAATGATGATCAACTCTACAAAATCCGGAAGATTAACATGTATTTCATTGGAAACTTCAATTCTTCAATCGCTTTTCTTTGTAATGCCATCTTAGGACTAACAAAAAGAAATGTTCATCAAAACTAACATTTTTTCTCTTATATAATATAGTTCTTAAATCGATCAATATCTATAAGATTGACATGTGTTTCAAACGAAAATTTCGAGAACAAAATTTTATTAACAATAAAAGAAAATCAAAAATAAATGTCGTTTACTTATCTTAAAATACTAGTAAAGAAAGAAAAAGTATTCCGGTTATGACTATGAGTGTCTAGGATATGTTTGGGGAAAAAACAAGTGCCACTATTTTCTATCTATTTGAATGAAATATGCGCTTGCTTTGGAAATTCTAGGACAATCCTACCTCTTATTTTATGGTTTCACCTAAATGTCACCCACGCTTTTCCTAAATACCACTCATGGTCTCAAAACATAATAATTGTACACCTAACTTAAAGTGGGTATTGAAAACTCATTTCTTCTGTGGCTTTTTTTTTTTTTTTTTTTGCTCAGTTTCTTCTATGTCTTCTTGATAGAACCCTGAACCCATTATCACTTTTGTTTACGGCACTCACCACCACAACCACTTTTTTTTTTTTTTTTGATCAATCTCACCATAACCTTCGTAACATATCCATGGTTTGTTTTTTTTTTTTTAAAGCAATACCTATGGATCTTAATTATAAAGTTAAAACCAGTGCCTAATCGAACCTCCAGTTGAAATCGTGAGCAAGCATAGATCAGCCTTAAACAGTCTCTATGTCGAATTCAAATCTAATCGATCAAAAAAAAAAAACAAAAAAAAACCTAATTTATCCTAAAATTCATAACATGATTGAGATAACGACTAAAAACGTAAGCTTAAATCTTAATTATATTGATGATTATATTATTGTGTAAATTGAATGTGGTGGAAGAGGTGCAGCGGCCATTATCACGGGTGATAGTTTGACAAGAAGGTGAGTTTTTATTACCCAACTCAAATTGGGTATAAAATTATTAAGTTTTCTAGTATGGGTGGTATTTAAGAAATATGTGGGTGGCATTTAGGTAGAACCTACTTTATTTGGCGGCGAAATATATTATGGATTAGGAACCCTTTAAGCAATTGCAGACTCCAATGCTGAGACTCATGAATTAACATTTAATTAATGAGCAAATGGTTGAAATGGTTAGATATAGGTTATTAACAGTAAAAAAAGAACGCGCAATTGGGGGATATAAAAAGTAATTGGGGGATACAAGAAAAGTACAAAAACTGGATCCAGATATCAATTCTGGGTCACCCCTTATCTAAGTATTTTTTTAAATCCTAATCTACCCCTCACTAATCAGGTTTAGTGGTTAATAATAATTAGTAAAATCTTAAGATTTTGTTAAATGATTAGTGTGTGTTTTATTTGTTTTTGGGTGAGTGAGGTGAGAGTAGAAGGAGGGAAAAATATTTTGAGAGAGAAATTTTTTGTGGAAAATGGAGGATGATTGTGAAGAGAGGATTCTTTCTGCTGTAGAATCTTTAGCTCAACTACAACAAGGAGCATATCTTGAATCTTCAGCTAACGACAACAACTCTCAATTGCAACTCATTGTTGAGCCAACACCCTTGAATGATGATTTTGACGAGTATGGAGAGTTTCATGAAGAACCAACACAAGAAAGTAAACTTGCACAACATACTAGCATCCCCAACACACGGGTAAAGCCAGTTAAGATGTCGAAAAATCCAATTTTTTCTTTAAACCCGCCATTTTTTCAACCTGAAAAACCTCGGTGCCAAGTATGGTAGTTTTATGAATACCATGCCGGAAGTCCAAGTACCGGCATTGTATTCATACTACGACTCATGCCGGTACACTTATATCCCCCAATTTGAATTGTCAACCGGCATAGAATTCGACCAAAAAATTATGCCTAGACAGAGTTAACCTTTTTACCTAACAAGGAATATACTACGGAATATTCAACCTAAGATGGTTTCATTTATCGTCTACCATGCCGTATTGAATGAAAAACATACAGAAACAATTCCATCCCAAACCAAAACCTAAGCATTGAAACTTAATAAACATTAACGCCTTATGAATTTAGTACCTAAGCGTGGTACCATCACTATCGATAATGCCTTTCAAGAACAGAACCGGCGTTGTTAAGTTACAACTTTTCAATGCCGGTACCTACAAAAAACATGCAGGAATAAATGTTTTCCAAAGCTAAATTCCGGCATTCAATATCGATTACTTTACAATGCCGAATTTTGTACCGGCTTGAACAATATGTTACGATAATGCCGGCATCATTGCTTCCGGCGTTGTAGTCTTACTGAAACACATATGCTTAATAGGTTTCAAATTTGGTCTTCCGTTTTGGTAAACTTAGACTATGCCGAACAATTATCGAGCATGCCGGTACAGGTTTCCGGCATAGTGTTTTAATGTTGTTTGGAACTAATTTTCATTCGATCCTTAGGTGGTGCCATATATTGATCCAACAAATGGAAAGCCGCTTTATCGGGATACGTCGGAATGCTATAAAATCCCTCCGGTATGTGACCAAATAATACTTTTCACCTAGTATCTTGAACATTACTAATGGATTGCTAGTAGTGAACCTTCTAATGAATGCGAAATTGTTCTTATGTAGGGAATAACTGATCTAAAGGAAGCAATCGCTTGGGCTAAAGAGACGGCTCTTAAGAACATGTGTGTGTTGGTGAGGAACACCGAAGGTTCGAATAGGCGTTTTGAGATGGCTTGCGAGAGAAGTGGGAAATACAAGGAGAAGAATAGCACAAGAGAAAGGATTATGTATATCCAAAGAAGACTAATAGGGTATACAAGACTCGTACGAGGAAGAATGATTGCCCTTTTAAGCTTGTATTCCGTTTAAATGACATGAACAATTGGGACTGTGAGGTTTTGTGTGGCTGTCATAACCATCGGGATCCGAAAGATTTTGTTGGTCACTCCTTAGTTGCGAAGCTAAAACCTCACGAGTTCGAGGATGTAAAGAGATTGACCAAAGCACTTATCAAACCGAGACAAATTCTCAGAGGCTTCAAGGAAAAGGACGAGACTAACGTGTCTTCTCTACGTACAATTTATAGTGCACAAGCAACTATTAGGAGGGTGGAATGGGAAGGGAGGTCCGTTATGCAAGAATTTGAGAAGATAGCTTGGGATCACAACTACACGCGTATCATTAAAAGAGGGCCCGACAACAAGCCCCTTCAAATATTCATTTCGCATCCGTTGCTTTCACAGTTGGCAAATACATGTTGTGGTGTTCTTTTGATGGATTGCACCTACAAGACAAACAAATACAATATGCCGTTGTTCAACATCGTGGGGCAAACCTCGGACAAGGTAACATTCACATTGGATTGGTGTTTAATGGAAAACGAGAGGGACCATAATTATCATTGGGCATTACGACAATTGAAGTTGTTCTTCCTAGGAAAATCAACTTCGAGGGTCATCGTAATCGATAACGATGCCGCATTAATGAGAGCAATATCCGACGTCTTCCCGACGCACAAAATTTCCTATGTACATATCATATACGTAATAATGTGATAAAAACTTGCCATGCCTTGTTTGAACCCGCAAAGGCGGATATTAAGAAGAGAATGATGGTACAACTAGAGGAAGATGTTCGAAAGAACAAACTATCCCCGAAGAAGAAGAAGATGAGAGAGGCAAGATAAAGGAGCGAGTGGACAAAGAACATGCGGAAAATCATAAAAAGTGGTTGGAATTTCTAAGAGATTGGGAGAAAGTTTATTGGTCTCTTACTGTGGTTATGTACGAAAAGAGATTGAAGAAGTTTATTGCTGATTGGAACGAAGTTTATCCGACCGCCGTTTGGTATTGTCGGACTCAATGGTTGGATAAGTTCAAGGAAAAATTTGTACGTGCATGGACAAACCGGTATAGACACTTCAAGACGGAAGCAACTAGTGCAGCTGAGGCCGCTCATGGGAGATTTAAAGATCTCATCCAGTCCGGTCAAGGCAATGTGGTTACGGTCACCGAGGCAATGGAGCAATATTTTAAGCAAGATATCAATAGGATCAAGGAGGCTTTTGAGAAAAGCTCAATGGAAAGGTTGACTCCATTTCTTCGTTATGGTAACTTTCTCCAAGGAATAGAATTCAACGTCTCTCATTGGGCAATAAAACATATGATGAGACAAATGGAATATGAGAAAAATTATGGAAAACCGGGTGACGTGTGTATTTGTCCCGACATGTCTTCATTGGGGCTTCCATGTCGTCATATGCTTGTGAAGTATGAAAAACTGATACCTTTGGAGGTTATTGATCCGTTTTGGAAGCAACTATCTTTCGACCCTCCCCCTTCGGGAGATCCCGGGCAATCTCCATGGGATACGAACGAAGCAAAAGAATTCTTCGAAGCTTACTCTCGTGGCACCTCGGTAAGCCGACAAGTCTTGTTGAGCCAACTAAGGCTGATTGCTCGTCCATGGATCGCACAAAGCGAAGAGCCAAGAAAGGGAGATCCAACAGGAAGACCACAAACTAAAACAACAAGGAAAAAACAAAGGGTAGAATTGAAAGAAATGACTCAACGTGAAGAAGAACTCGCGGCAAGTAAGAAACGAGATCTAACCGCATGTGAGATTTCGGAACAAAGGTTCGTGGAAGCGCGGGTTCCAAACAAAGAGGTAGGCCGCGGAAGGAACCGCTAAGTCAACAACTAACCCAGGAATCCGTATCCACACCAAAAGCCAACTCATCGGAGGTTCCAAGGAAAAGGGGTAGACCAGAATCCTTTACTATTCTTTGGACCTCTTCACATTCCTCGGACAAGTCCCAACCATCCGCGGCTTGGTTTCGGCAAACACGCACATCCTTCTTATGATCCTACAATTAGGAGAGACAATACAATTAAGAGATTTTACATAAATACACAACAATACATATGTACAAGATAGAAAATGCTTACATAGGTTTGATAGATAGTACGAGCCCACGAGTCCTTGTATCCAAATAGTATTTTCGGTTCCTAGCTTCGCCCCAAATTCTACCACGATCAAGGTCGTGAATCATGTCATCAATGTGAGGAAGGTGAGAACCCTTAACTTTCACTTTGACGTTGCCCTTCCCCTTCTTGCCATTGTCTTGTGTTGGTTGTTGACTTGGGCCACCAACTTCGCTTTGGCTTGCTAATTGACTTTCCTCTTCATCTTGCTCATCTTGCTCATTGTGCTCACGGATTGCAAGTCGACTACGGTCAACACCACTCTCCCAAATTATCCCTCTTGTACCAGCCCCCCGAACGAATCTTACGACCATCATCTTTCCCTCGAGGAGGCGGATCGAGGAGTATCAAGACCGTCCCTCCTTCTTCTCTTAGTGACAACATCTTTATTTTTCTTTTGTTGGCTTCCTTTGCTTTTGACCTATATCGTAAGCACACGGAAAGCAATGAATATAAGACAACTCAACTTCGGTTTAGTACCGGCATTGAATACTTTAAACTAGACAACGCCTAGACAATGTTCCTGAAGACACATTGATCGTCGATAGTGCCAAAGACCAACTATCGGCATACAAATGAAACCTAAAATCTACGCCGGCATTGTTGACAATGTTCCCGTATGTTTTAAGTCCACTACCGGCATTCTCTAATTATTTAAAAACAACGCCGGTACAAATAACCGGCATGTAAAGAAACCAAAAATCTATGCCGGTACTAGTGACAAATTCATACACTCTCTGTATGTTTTAAGAGTACTACCGGCATGCTCGAAATATTAGAAACAAATGCCGGTACTTAACACCGGCATAGAATGAATCCAAAAACAATGCCGTGTCTGGTGGCAAATTCATAAACTCTCTGTATGTTTTAAGTCCACTACCGGCATACACGAATTATTATCAAACACTTTGCAGGTACTTACAAACCGCAGACCGTATTCATCCTAGATTGAATGCCGGTAGTGAAAATTCAGTCTCTGGTTATTCTGGGGTTGTAAACCGGCACTGTATTCATCATAGATTCAATGCCGGAACACATAAACCGGCACTGTATTCATATAAATTTCAATGCCGGTACTCTCTGAAACTCAACTGTTTAAGTTAGGTTTCGCGATTCTAACCTGAACCCATTGCCATAGATCGATTGAAACACCTAAAAGTAGTTTTAAATGACTTACCTTCTCACGAAGCCATATATTTGTGTAGTTGATCGTCGGATAACGTTGCTTCTTCGTGTTCTTGCTCTTGAGCAATCTTAGCAAGTCTTTCCACTTTGTTTTTGTTGAGCAATCGATGATGTTGAGTTGGATTGGGCATTTGGTTTCTTTCATGGAGGCATTGTTAATGATTCGGGTTGGTTAATCGACGAAGAAATTTTTGAATCGACGAAGAACGATGAAGAACACTGAAATTTTTTTTTCAAAAACTAAACCTAACAGTGCCGGTACTGAATTAATGAAATGGGGATATATGTTTGGGTTTTTTGATTTTATTGTTTTAGTAGAGAGGGTATTATGGTATTTTCATAATGTTTTTTAATTAACCAAAGGGTATTTTAGTATTTTCATACCCAAAAATCACCCCTTATCAGACACCATGGGTTGGGAGAAGTAATCTATATCCCCAATTACTTTTTCTATCCCCAATTGCGCGTTCTAAAAAAAGGTGTATGTATTTTATACTTTTATATCGTCGAAATGCTTGTCATCATGGTTCTAAAGAGGTTCAACCTATCTAATATCTATCAAAAAAAAAAAAATGGTAATAGAATAAAAAAAAAAAGGTTCAACTTACAGTGGCTTATATCTCTTAGTTGTACATAATTTCTGCTTTACACATGATAAACTTAGTCTGAATTATGAAAAAAGTCCTATCATCTAATAAGGCCTTTTTACTAACTTACTTTATTTCTCTTCTCTTAGTTGTACATAATTTGTGCTTACACATGATAAACTTAGTCTGAATTGTGGAAAAAGTCCTATCATCTAGTAAGGCCCAGGGGCGGAGTTAGAAAGTTTTGGCTGGGGGGACAAATATATACGGTCGAAGGCCGCAAAAAAAAATTTAGGTGCCAGCTACACAAAATGAGAGACTCCCACTCGTGTTTTTTTTCAATTTCTCTACTTTAAACAAACTACAATAATGGTAACATGAATGCGACACCAAATTTCGTACATATATTAGGTGAAGAAGCAAAACAAGAACCCCAATAAGATCTCTGGTAGTTATCTCGTACATATATTAGGTGAAGAAGCTTCGCAAAAGTAATTTTCAAAAGGTACAAATATCTGCTAACTGTACACCAGAAAAATTAGGGGGACAAATATTTCATTTGATCAGAATATCTCTACTAATTTTTGTGTTTACCGAAAACTATGGAGGACAACGTGGCCCCGCCCCTGGTAAGGCCTTTTTACTAACTTACTTTATTTCTCTGCAAATGTTATTTGCACCCTTGAAAACAAGGGTGTCTATCCACTTCTAAGCATAAAACGGTAAGAGCATGAGTTTTTTTTTTTGATGGGTTAGTACAACGGTTAGTTGTGGCCCCTAAATACTACTAGCAATTACAAGGTCCGGGGTTCGAACCCTTACCTCCTTCAAGGGAGGGAGCATGAGAACCATCAGGCCACTTGATGGTTCTCCAAGTTGGGTGTAGTCACGGTTGATTAAGTCAATTACACTCATATATACCGTTTCTTCTTCTAGCTTCATTGTTAGTCTTATTTGCATGTTATCCTTTTTATTTGAAACTCCATTATCTCGTGTCTTTGCTGGATAACTCATTTTGTTCCTTCCCAATTCACTCTTTTTCTTTTGATCTGATTCAATATTAGTTTCTATGACCATTTTCCTCTTATTGGTTATACATTTTTTTTTCCAGAGCCAACTTAATGCCACGTTTTTTAAAATCTAAAAAAAAGATTCATACCACTGTTTTGAAACCAAATGGCCTGAATTCAGTAAGATTATACATACACTAATTAGATTCTGAGAATGAGTTACTAAAAAGTTACAACTCATGAGGATTTTGTGCAGTTAAAAATTCAACAATACAAAAAGCCCACCAATTTATTATAAAACTTTGAACAAAGACCTCCAAATGCTTGCTTGAGAATGAAACGGAAAATTGTCAAAACCACTCGTCATCCTCTATTCTCAAAACTCATTGATCACAAATTGTGAATTTTTAAGATTTTTGGCCATCATTGTTTCATTACTGAGGCCTAAATCGATCATAATCGAAAGTTAATTGTGTTTTTGCCTTCCGAGTATACTAGGGAAGAACAAGTATTAGAGACGCAATAATCGTGTGATATCTTTTGTAATTTCCTTCCGATTGTTTAGGCTGAACCACTTGAGTAATTTCTGGACACAAAGTGATGCATATTCGATAGAAATTAGTTTTGTGAGGCTTCCGATTGTGATGCATTCGGAAGGGTGGACTTTTTATGACTTTCGATTATTGGTATTCCGAGGGTTTTGTTGAAATTTAGATTCCGATTATTGTGTGTAGATAAACACATTCGAACACCAAAATTTTTTAAAAATGCGTTCCAAATGCTTGGATTCCCATTGCGCCCGGGCTATGTGTTTTGGTGACGTGGATCCAAGAAAAACCTTGAATCTTGGATTATGGTTAGACCCAGCCTAATGCCACTTTCCTATTATTGGTTATACATTTTTTTTCACAACCAACTCAATCCCACATTTAAAAAATCTAAAAAATAATTCAGACCAGGATTTGAATTTAATAAGATTTTATATGCAGCAATTAAGCAGATACATGTTGAATTTTGAGATTGTCAAAATGAATTACTAAAAAGCTACACCTCATGAAGATTTTGAGCAGTTCAAAGTTTCACACAAAAAGCCCATCCAAAGAATTCCAAAACCGAGGTTCAGGCAATAAACCTATTTTGTTCCTCCAAATGCTTGCTTGAGAATGAAATGGAAAATTGTCAAAACCACTTGTCACATCCTCTATTTTGAAAACTCTAAATAAAACCAAATGTAGTTGATATTTAGTCAGGAAGGAAGTGCACAAATCTTGTTTGACCTGTCAATCCAACGTCAAAAATTGCACAATTTGCGCTTGAGCTATTGATAGCCTCCGCACCTTGTTACAGCCAAAAACACGTTGGCGAAGATATTTCTCCCCTAACTTGTACACATCGCACTACGGGAAAAACATCGATCAACTACACCAGAAAAGAGTTGTCATACGATATATGACGACTCATATCTATGGGTTGCATAAGGGGGGGTTGTAGAAAGTCCTCAATTTTTTGCAACTCGTCAGATAGAGTCGTAAACATGGTTGTGGTTCAATTTTGTACAATACTTGCTTGATTGTCAATGTCTTTTGAAATTTCCTCTTAATGCCTAACACAACTCTTACAGGATGTGAAAATTACTCCTACACCACACTTGTTGGGGTTGTAGAAATTTCTTAGACAACTATGGTTAAAGTCGTATGTCTAGTCTTTGACAACAATGGTTTGAGTTGTATGTCACTTCTTTGAAAACTTTGATTTGAGTTGCAAGTTATTTCTTTGACAACAATGGTTTGAATTGTATGTCACTTCTTTGACAACTATGGGAAGAGTTGCATGTCATTTCTTTGACAGCTCTAATTCTGAGTTGTAGTACATAATTGATTTGAAAAAAAAATTAAATTTTGAGAATTTAAATACAAAATTAAATCTATAATACTTAAATAACTATGTATTTGAAAAAAAAATCAGACTTACAATTACAAATTTACAATCACTATTGTTTGTTACAACATAAGATTGGTTTCTGAAACTTCGACACCAAAAAAAAAAAAATCTAATACTAACATTTAAGTTTTAGCCCTTCTAGCTATTCTTTCTTACCATAAAAATCGTCTCTCAACCCTTGGAATCCTACACAGGTGAGATTTTGACTGCAAGCTTCGGCTCCAGTGCACAATCTCGTAAAACAAGTGAAAACTTGATTGAGTATACCTTGTCATACAATAATTATGTTCAAAGTTTGACACATATTTAATGATAGAACAGGCAGAGCAAATAGGCTAACAAAATCATATATCGGTGATGAACATAATCTTTACACAGGAAGAGTGGTTCTCGAGTCATAATTTCACCAAGTATGCAACCTGCGACCAAATATCAATTGATGCAATATCTCTGAACTATTGAGGACCAACTATGGTGCACAATACCGGCGAGGGACAACATATTCCGTCATCATATCCGTTTTCCAGATGTTTGCCTCGCTATTCCAGCTAGTGTCTCCAACCTTCCAGATTCACAACTTTCATTTAGGAGCAAATTACTTGGCTTAAGACGATGCAAAATATGTGCGAGTGTACATATTTCGGTCCTCTCAAGAATCGATACATGAAGTCTTTCCTTGAGAGATTCCAAAACAAATCTGTGTTAGCTCATAAAAGGAATTGATACCAGAAGTCATAACACAAGTTGATTACAAAATAAAATGTTAGCGAATTTTTATTTTAAGGAGCTCATGCCATTCACAGCTTTCTGGTGATCAAGAATACAATGAATACTACTTCTTGTAACGTACTGTTTAACGGTGAATACATAGATTAAAGTTTTTGATATTAGAAGCTCAAAAGGGCTACTTATGCAATCTTAACTCCACTAACTTCATCTAGTTCTACGTGGATAAAAATGATATTCGATGTTCACAACAACATAGTGCTACACCAAAAGCAAGTTCAAGCGTGGTAACTATAAACAAATAAGAACAACAAGAAAAGGAAGAATGCAAAAGTGACAAAGATAACACCACACTAAGTGTTGGCAACTTGGCATGAGGTTGAACTAAGGCAAACTATAAAATTAGGTAAAACAACAATAAAGAAAGAGTTAGTAATCGATCTATAGAGCAATTTCGATTTCGATTAATCGGGTTACCAACACATAAACAAGACCCAATTAGTTGATTCAGAATTGGTAAATCCAAAATTTATAGAAACAAAATTTTAAGAGCATAGGTTCCAGAACATTTATACTAATAGTATTTGTTGCTCACAAGCTTCTCCGCTGAAAACTAATTGCAATTCTTGAACTGTTATACATCGACACCATTTTTTTTGGTAGATTCAAAAGAAAAATTATACCTTTAGATGGAGAAGGTCTTCCATAGCAATCAACAGGATTTTGATCTCTTATCTTCTTCTTCTTACAGCAAATAAACAACCAGGACAACCATACCACCAATCGCAACTCCAATAACAAGATTAGTTGATGTTGCTCCTGAAAACATTTAATCCAATCAAATTTAAGCTCAAGCAATACCAATCCTGATTAATTAAGATAGAGAATTCCAAATTCCCAATAGCAAAAGCTCTCTAAATTTACACAAAACCATCAGAATATGAAAAAGAATAAGGAAATTAGGCGTCTTCAACTTCTAATCTAATTTCAAAAGTTTCAGATCCATGTTTGCTCAAATTAAGCACCAACCATAGAAAGAAGAAGAATGAAGAAGAAAAAATCATAATCAGTATGAGAAACAAAACAATAAATCACCCAAACTACGGGTAATAAGTCATTTCCAAGGGAATCGAAATTGAAAAGTAAGAAAAACAAAAATGCATGCCGGCTCAAGCAGATCGACCCACAGATTCTTCCTTGTAATTCGACGGAAAAAGCTTGAAATCTGTAATTACCCATCTCTTCTTTCCCTTTCATCAACAAAGTCACCACCACCTTCACTGATTCTGCTAAAATCTTTTAATCCATCTGAAATTTAGAGAGAAATATGGTTGCGGCTTTGTTACGGAGAAATCGAGAGATTGAGAGGAGAATTAGAGAAGAAATTTGTTGGTGAGAGTCTGAAATGAATTGGGGGTTTTTTGAGACAGAATAAATCAAATTAGACTTGGGGTTTAGGGTTTGAAGAACAGGAAAGAAGAAATTCGAGTTCCCAAATGAATAAGAAGTGGGTTTGTCTGCTAAGGGTTAGTATCAGATTTTGGTTTTGATGATTGTCTTTGTTGAATCGAGTACGGATGAGGAACTTCCGTTTAATTGGATCTGCCCCATAAAAACATCACCAGTTAAAAATCTCATCTTCTTCCAGCACTGTGGATTTACATCTAAACGATTTCAATCTCAAAACCCCCATACTCATCTTGAATCATTCTCGTGAAAATCAGCAGCAATCACCTTCTTCGAATCATTTCTCCACCATAATCAACATCACCTCAAACCCTGATTCGATGTTCAAGGATGGAGAGGTATGATTCTTGTGGCTAGGTTAGATGTTGAATAAGAATTGAAAGGGGTTCTGAGATTGAATCAGTGAAAGAAGAAATCCGTAGCATATTACGAATTGAAGTTGGGTTTCGTTTGATTTAGGATTTGTAGAAGCTGGATCTGAGGTATTCGATTAATGGGTTTATTGTGGATGAGGTTGTGATGATTTTCACCTAGGAAATTCTGAGATGAGAACTAAGATGGGTCGATTCAATCAAGAAATGAAGATGAAGATGAGGGATTGAGAGAATTAAAATGATCAACGGACCACGTTTCGTCTGATCCATTCATACGGATCAAGAAAAGATCTTAACGGTTGATATTGTATTTAGGATGGTCATACGGATTGAGAGCAAGTGTGTTTCTATTTGTGTTAATACGAACTCATGTTTTCGGTTTAATTATAAACCTTCGACATGAAAAAAATCCAAAAAAAATATTAATAAATTTAGGACATTGTTATCGACATTCTGATATAAAAATCCAAAAAAATATATAAGAATGAATCGAGAAATGAAAAATGAATTCGATAATTGGTGTGTTTCTTTGTGCTTTCTCTTTGTGCTTCCGGTTTGAATTTCAACTAATCGTATAGGTCATGAAGTAATTTTTACAAGTCATACAGGTCATGAAGTATCTTTAGTTCACACTGGTAAACTCAAGTTATAAGATTTTTAGAGATGGACCACGAAATTAAGGATGGTTCTGACTTCAAACTTAGCTGGATACATCATCAAAATCGATAAATATGAAGCTCAATGTTGATTCGAACTTCAAATATGGTATAACGACATACAAACTGTGAACCAGGAAGCTCCATGAGGGTTCTGACTTCAAACTTAGCATGATACATCATCGAAATCGATAAATATGAAGCTCAGTGTTGATTCGAACTTCAAATATGGAGTAACGACATACAAACTGTGAACCAAGAAGCTCCGGGAGAGTTCTGACTTCAAACTTAGCATGATACATCATCGAAATCGATAAGTATGAGCTAAAATCGATAAATATGAAGCTCAGTGTTGATTCCAACTTCAAATGTGGTATAACGACAAACAAACTATGAACCAAGAAGCTCCGAGAGGGTTCAGCCTTCAAACTTAGCAGGATACATCATTGAAATCGATAAATATGAAGCTCGGTGTTGATTCCAACTTCAAATGTGGTATAATGACAAATAAACTATGAACCAAGAAGCTTCGGGAGGGTTCAAACTTCAAACTTAGCAGGATACATCATCGAAATCGATAAATATGAAGCTCAGTGTTGATTCGAACTTCAAATGTGGTATAACGGCAAACAAATTAACTATGAACCATTATTCCCCAAAACATTAAACAAACCATATTATGGCATATTGTATGCAAACCCTGGCTCCGAGATCGAAACCTGGCCGTGAGTGGACTACTATAAGTCGGAAACTTGGTAAAAACGATGAATCCATCCATTTACAGGTAAGATTGTTCAAATATTCCACGAAACCTTAAACAAACCCTATTCGCATAATGTACGATACCTTGGTCCGAGATCGAAACCTCGACCGGGAGTGGACTACTATAAGCTCGGAAACTTGGTAAGAACGATGAATCCATACATTTACGGTAAGATTGCTTCAAATATTCCCAAACCTTAAACAAACCATATTCCAAAGATAATGTACGCATACCTTGGGTCCGAGATCGAAACTCACTAGGAGTGGACTACTATAAGTCGGAAACTTGATAAGAACGATGAATCCATACATTTACAGGCAAGATTGCTTCAAATATTCCCCAGAAACCTTAAAAACCCTATTCGACATATTGTATGCATACTGCCCGAGATCGAAACCGCCGAGAGTGGACTACTATAAATCGGAAACTTGGTAAAACGATGAATCCATCCATTTACGGGTAAGATTCCTTTGGAGTATTCCCCAAAACATTAAAAACCATATTCGGCATATTGTATGCAAACACTGCTCCGAGATCGAAACGGCCGCCAGGTGGACTACTATAAGTCTAAACTTTCGTAAGAACGATGAATCCATCCATCTACGGGTAAGATTCCTTTGGAATATTCCCCAAACATTAAACCAACCCTATTACGGTATATTGTATGCAAACCTTAGCTCCGAGATCGAAACCTGGCCGTCAGTGGACTACTATAAGTCGGAACTTTCGTAAGAACGATGAATCCATCCATCTACAGGTAAGATTCCTTTGGAATATTCCACGAAACAATAAACCAACCCTATTCTGGCATATTGTATGCAAACCTTAGCTCTGAGATCGAAACCTGGCCGTCAATGGACTACTATAAGTCCAAAATTTCATAAGAACGATGAATCCATCCATCTACATGTAAGATTCCTTTGGAATATTCCACGAAACATTAAACCAACCCTATTCGCATATTGTATGCAAACCACAGCTCCCGAAATCGAAACACCGCCGTCGAAGTGGGACTACTATAAGTCGGAACTTTCGTAAGAACGATGAATCCATCCATCTACAGGTAAGATTCTTTTGGAATATTCCACGAAACAATAAACCAACCCTATTCTGGCATATTGTATGCAAACCTTAGCTCTGAGATCGAAACCTGGCCGTCAATGGACTACTATAAGTCCAAAATTTCATAAGAACGATGAATCCATCCATCTACAGGTAAGATTCCTTTGGAATATTCCATGAAACATTAAACCAACCCTATTCTGGCATATTGTATGCAAACCCTGTCTCCGAAATCGAAAACTGGCCGTCAGTGGACTACTATAAGTCGGAAACTTGGTAAAAACGATGAATCCATCCATTTACAGGTAAGATTGCTTGAAATATTCCACCCTCAAACCTTAAACAAACCCTATTCTACGGCATAATGTATGATACCTTGGGTCCGAGATCGAAACCGACCGGAGTGGACTACTATAAGTCGGAAACTTGGTAAGAACGATGAATCCATACATTTGCTGTGTAAGATTGCTTCAAATATTCCCTAAACCTTAAACAAACCATATTCCGAAGATAATGT
The DNA here is from genome assembly GCA_023531295.1 of Papaver armeniacum. Taxonomy (NCBI): domain Eukaryota; kingdom Viridiplantae; phylum Streptophyta; class Magnoliopsida; order Ranunculales; family Papaveraceae; genus Papaver; species Papaver armeniacum. The sequence goes on along the minus strand of JAJJWW010007800.1, from coordinate 6,871 downwards.
ACGCATACCTTGGGTCCAGATCGAAACCTGTAGCCGGAGTGGACTACTATAAGCCCGGAAACTTGATAAGAACGATGAATCCATACATTTACGAAAAGATTGTTCAAATATTCCCTCTAACCTTAAACAAACCCTATTCGACATATTGTATGCATACTGCTCGAGATCGAAACTCGCCGAGAGTGGACTACTATAAATCGGAAACTTGGTAAAAACGATGAATCCATCCATTTACAGTAAGATTCCTTTGGAGTATTCCCAAAACATTAAAAACCATATTCGGCATATTGTATGCAAACACCGCTCCGAGATCAAAACTGTCAAAGACTACTATAAGTCGGGAACTTTCGTAAGAACGATGAATCCATCCATCTACGGGTAAGATTCCTTTGGAATATTCCCAAACATTAAACCAACCCTATTCTCGGCATATTGTATGCAAACCTTTGCTCGAGATCGAAACACGGCCGTCGGTGGACTCACATAAGTGGAACTTTAAGTAAGAACGATGAATCCATCCATCTACATGTAAGATTCCTTTGGAATATTCACGAAACAATAAACCAACCCTATTCGGCATATTGTATGCAAACCTTAGCTCTGAGATCGAAACACCGCCGTCAAAGGACTACTATAAGTCCAAAATTTCATAAGAACGATGAATCCATCCATCTACAGGTAAGATTCCTTTGGAATATTCCATGAAACATTAAACCAACCCTATTCTGGCATATTGTATGCAAACCCTGTCTCCGAAATCGAAAACTGGCCGGGCAGTGGACTACTATAAGTCGGAAACTTGGTAAAAACGATGAATCCATCCATTTACGGAGTAAGATTGCTTGAGAAATATTCCCTGAAACCTTAAACAAACCCTATTCTGGCATAATGTACGCATACCTTGGGTCCGAGATCGAAACCTGACCGGGAGTGGACTACTATAAGTCGGAAACTTGGTAAGAACGATGAATCCATACATTTACAGGTAAGATTGCTTCGAAATATTCCCCGAAACCTTAAACAAACCATATTCCCAAGCATAATGTACGCATACCTTGGGTCCGAGATCGAAACCTCAGTAGGTGGACTACTATAAGCTGAAACTTGATAAGAACGATGAATCCATACATTTACATGAAAGATTGCTTCGAAATATTCCCCGAAACCTTAAACAAACCCTATTCTGACATATTGTATGCATACTCTGGCTCCGAGATCGAAACCTGGCCGAGAGTGGACTACTATAAATCGGAAACTTGGTAAAAACGATGAATCCATCCATTTACAGGTAAGATTCCTTTGGAGTATTCCCCAAAACATTAAAAAAACCATATTCTGGCATATTGTATGCAAACACTGGCTCCGAGATCGAAAACTGGCCGTCAGTGGACTACTATAAGTCGGAACTTTCGTAAGAACGATGAATCCATCCATCTACAAGTAAGATTCCTTTGGAATATTCCCCGAAACATTAAACCAACCCTATTCTGGCATATTGTATGCAAACCTTAGCTCTGAGATCGAAACCTGGCTGTCAATGGACTACTATAAGTCCAAAATTTCATAAGAACGATGAATCCATCCATCTACAGGTAAGATTCCTTTGGAATATTCCACGAAACATTAAACCAACCCTATTCTCGCATATTGTATGCAAACCACGGCTCAAGAAAATCGAAAACTGGCCGTCAGTGGACTACTATAAGTCTAACTTTCGTAAGAACGATGAATCCATCCATCTATAGGTAAGATTCCTTTGGAATATTCCGAAACATTATACCAACCCTATTCGGCATATTGTATGCAAACCCACTGCTCCAAATCGAAACCTGACCGTCCAAGTGGACTACTATAAGTCGGAACTTTACGTAAGAACGATGAATCCATCCGTTTAAGGTAAGATTCCTTTGGAATATTCCACGAAACAATAAACCAACCCTATTCTGGCATATTGTATGCAAACCTTAGCTCCGAGATCGAAACCTGGCCGTCAGTAGACTACTATAAGTCCGAAATTTCATAAGAACGATGAAATCCATCCATATACTGAGTAAGATTCCTTTTGAATATTCTCCTAAACATTATTCCGACTACCCTTATCGAAATAATTAAAGTAAATGTTCTTATCTGTGAAAATGACCATATTACCCTTATTGGAAAAAAAGTGCAATAAATATCATGGAGGCAGTGAAATTGACCATACTACCTTTATCGGAAATAAGTAAAGTAAATGTTACCGATTGTGAAAATGCCCATATTACCCTTATTGGAAATAGGTAGAGTAATTCTTACATACTGTGAAAACGACCATATTACCCTTATTGGAAAAAAATGCAATAAATACTATGGAGACAGTGAAAATGACCATACAACCCTTATCGGAAATAAGTAAAGTAAATGTTACCGATTGTGAAAATGACCATATTACCCTTTTTAGAAAAAGTGCAAAAATATTATTAGGAGGCTGTGAAAATGACTATACTACCCTTATCGAAATAGGTGAAGTGATTCTTACTGATTTGTGAAAATGACCATATTACCCTTATTAGAAAAAGTGCAATAAATATTACGGAGACCGTGAAAAATGACCAGACTACCCTTATCAAAAATCAGTAAAGTAAATATTACGGACTGTGAAAATGACCATAATACCCTTATTGGAAAAGTGCAATAAATATTATGGAGACTGTGAAAATGACCAAACTACCCTTATTGAAAATAAATAAGGTAAATATTATAGACTGTGAAAATGACCATATTACCCTTATTGGAAAAAAGTGTCACAAATATTATGGAGACTGTGAAAATGACCAGACTACCCTTATCGATAATAAGTAAAGTAAATATTGTTGATTAGAAAATGACCAGACTACCCTTATCGGAAATAGGTAGAGCAAATATTACAGACTATGAAAATGACCATATTACCCTTATTATGGTCATTTTCACAGTCTGTAATATTTATTCTACTTTTTTTTTTGATAAGGGTAATATGGTCATTTTCACAGTCTCCATAATATTTATTGCGTGTATTTCCAATAAGGGTAATATGGTCATTTTCACCGATATGTAACATTTACTTTACTTATTTTTCGATAAAGGGTAATATGGTCATTTTCCACGATCTCCATACTATTTATTTCACTTATTTCTAATAAGTTATTTCTAATAAGGGTAATATGGTCATTTTCACAGTCTCCATAATATTTATTGCGTGTATATTCAATAAGGGTAATATGGTCATTTTCATAGTGTGTTAGATGAAGACATATTTCATTTATTGCACTTATTTCCAATAAAGGTAATATGGTCATTTTCACAGTCTGTAACATTTACTTTACCTATTTTTTATAAGGGTATTATGGTCATTTTCACAGTCCGCGTAATATTTATTGCACTTTTTCCAATAAGGGTAATATGGTCATTTTCATAGTCTGTAACATTTACTTTACTTATTTTCGATAAGGGTAATATGGTCATTTTCCCAGTCTACATAATATTTATTGCAATTATTTCTAATAAGGGTAATATGGTCATTTACACAGTCTGTAATATTTAATTTATTTTTTTCGATAAGGGTATTCTGGTCATTTTCACAGTCTCCATAATATTTATTGCATTTATTTCCAATACGTGTAATATGGTTTAATTTCATTTTTTTCATTTATTTCAACTCATCTCACCTGAGCCTTATTCTTTTTTTCATTTATTTTTACAACTCTTATAAGGGTTGTGATAGTAATAATAAAAAAAATAGGACAAAATTACCAATATTGAGAGGAAGGAATAATGGTTAAAGGATTGTGCTAACACCTAGTAGGCTTGTGTTCGAATCTCTCAAACACCATTTTTCCAAAAGGTAATTTTTTTTATCTTCAACAACCCTTACAAGTGTTGTCGTAGAGTTATTCACTACCTTAACGAGATGAGTTGTTAAAGTCTAAAGGTGGTCACTACTCTTTTCACAAAAAACGTTGTGGTTTTGATTCTCATCACGACTCTTTGTTCCTCTTTGGTCCTAAGAGTTGGACGTTTTTATACTTTGACAACCTTTGTTTGACAAAAGTTGTAAAACATACCACCTTTCACAACCTTAAATATACGAGTTGTGAAGTTACAGTTGTAGATTACTGTTTTTCCCGTAGTAAACCTCTTTAAAATCCTAAAACCACAAGAATCAACGTCAATAGACTTCTTTTAAGGCATAATATCAAACACTGATTGAGCAATTGTACAGAAGATGATAAGTTATACTACCTTCGTTCCTAAATAATAGGCTGGTTTCTATAAGTAGATGTTTCAAAAAATAGTCTGGTTTCCTAATTGGGAAAGTCAAATGTTACTTTAGTTTTCTGGGACCACTTTTCTCTTAACTTCTTTTGATGACAAGTGTCATGTGGACCATTTCACTTTACTTCTTTTGCTGACAAGTGTCATACGGACCATTTCACTTCACTTCTTTTATTGACTAGTGTCATGAGGACCATTTTCAATGATTAATTTTTTTAATTTCCTTAATTTTCTCTAAACATAAAACCAGCCTATTAATTCGAAACGGAGGGAGTATAACTTTAAGACTCATAACCTGCTAATTGTAGAGGTTATTGATGCAAGAAACAAGGGACCGAGCCTACTTAGAGTATGAGTACCCAGTTGCACACCCAGCCTAGCTGGCTCCCTAGCCTCGCCCTCGTTGTATCTATTTTGACATTATTATGCCCATTTTCTACCATCAATCCAACTCTTGGGATGGGTAAGTAAAATGTTTGCACCCCTTTCTACAAACCTGGCTCCGTCAAGAAACATGAACATTTTCGATTGCAGAAAAGAGAGTAAAACTAAAGGCACCTCAAATGCTTTGAGGCATATATGAGTAGCCATTTATTAGAATACACTGAATGACTGAATTGAAGCCATAAATTATACTCCCTCCGTTTCTGAAAAGAGATACTTTCATTTTTTCAATTTGGCCTATTTTTAGGCTAAAATGAAAAAGTGAAAGTATCTCTTTCCAAAACAGAGGGAGTAATACAATTTTAGGCATGAGTAGCCATTTATTATTACACCAAAGCAAAACTAAACTTGATAAGGAATTAAAACACAATAAGTAGATTGAAATTAGCTTAAAAAAACACTAAGTACTAGTTGTGAATCTACTAAGTAACGCAGCTTCTAAAGTATCTTCATTCTTTAGTTCATCAGGAATCCGCACAACAACATCTTGTAACATTAAATCTTTAACACTTGAAACACTTGCATGATGAACTTGACACTTTAGATCTCGAAGCGCATTCATTAATCTCGCCGACGGATGGTTTAAGTTCTCCGATTGAACTCGAATCATCGCATCACACCCCAATATCTTAACTTCAGTTTCCAGTTTGCTATCCCCCTGTTCATCATAACAAGAAGAATCAATAGTAGTAGAAGTTGAATCTCCATCTCCTCTACTTGTTAATCCATTTTCATGAGTTTCAATCTTTACTTTCTTCTTCTTGTATTCAACTTGCGATGATTCGTATTCGTTCACCTTTGCTTTGAGTTGATTGATATAAGACACTGCATCAGCAAGCAATGAAGCTTTATCCATTCTTGAAACATTTGGAACCACTGCTCGGAGCGCGTAAAACCGGTGGTTAAGCTTTTCACGTCTTTGCCGTTCAGCTTCCACATGATTTAATGGATTTTCTCTTCCATTACCAGGCTTCCGACCTCTCTTTTTCGGTTGCCTTCTTTTATCTAATGCTGGTGTAATCGTGAATAAACCACCATCAGAATCCGAATGTTCTGAATCCACCGATGAGCTTTGAGTACCATTGGTAGATATCAACTTCTGCTTTGGCGACATCTCAAAATCTAGCAGCTGTTTTTGCTGTCGATGATGAAGATCAGTAGGAGGAGGACTAATTTCATCTTGTAAAGAAGCGATTAAACCGATATCATGATCGGTTAACGAAAGCGATCTATCATCAAGAAATGAAATGAATCCATTATTAGGTTGCTGCTGCTGCTGCTGCTGTTTATAAATTACTAAATCCGGTGCCGTCATATCATCAGATCCGAACAACGATTTAGCTTGTCGGACCAAACTCCAATCTTGTTGGATAATAGCATCTGAAGAACCCAACTCAAAAACACCAGCAGAAGTAGAATTGCATAAATATGAAGAACATGATGAGCATACCAGAATAAACTCCAATCTTGTTTGTTTATGTTGTAGAATTGTTATTATTCTGGTCTTCTGTCAATAAGGAGAAAAAGTAGCAGCCGTGATTGTTATTCGAGTCTGCCAATGGAGATAATAGCAAGGTCTGGTACGTCAAGGAAAAGAAGTACAGAGGTTTTTAACAAAGATGTAATGTTAAAGATACTAAGCAGACTACCTGTGAAATCACTAATGCGGTTCAAGTCAGTTTGTAAGCATTGGTTGTATTTGATTAAACAAGATCAACACTTGATTGATTTACACTTCCACCATTCAAAATCATGTCCTAGTCTCATCTACATAAACCCGTTGCAAGAAAAGGGCATCTATCGCACAAGCTATGATCCTGGCTTTGACGAAAGCAAAACTCTATGTCAAAGCATCTCATGTGCGGAGATAGTTAAAGGCAGTGGCAGTGAGGATGATGTCGAAGCCATTATTAGCAAGGTTAGGATAACCGATGATAAATGGTTCCTTTATAATAAAGTCTTGGGACCAGTAAATGGGTTGGTTTGTTTCGTAGACACAAAGACGTATGCTGTTAGGGTATACAATGCAAGTACACGAGAATTAACACCGTGGGTCGGATCAACATTACTAGCAGAAGAAAATGACAAGCTGATCAAGAATGAAGATAACACAATTGAGATCAAAACTCATCATCCT